>CATIWQ010870395.1:0-26249 GCA_949673415.1 Euphorbia schlechtendalii | reverse complement strand
TTTGTTCAAGAATGTTCAAGAACAAATCAAGAACACTTTTAACTCCTCTTTCTCTCTTTTATGTTTTTCTATATTAAATGTCAATTTTTTTTCCACTCTCATTCCCTTTTTCCCTCATTCACGTTCCCCTCCTCTTCTTTTTATTGAAAATCTAGCCCTCATGGGCTCCCTTCAATCCATAAAAGTCCTACTTTTCCACCTCTTTTTTTTGTCTTTTTCACCCATTTTATTCCACCAATTATGAGTTAATGTTGGGCCTTTTTGACCCAACTAATGCAAAAACTGCATTTTTTGGTCTGTCTGTAAAGATGATATCGGTACCGATGTTAGTAACATCGGTGTCCATGTTGGATTTCTGGTCTGATTTTTGTTCAAATTGGACTTGTTTACTGATGAGGTGACCTATAAAATGTTTAAGGTTTGTAAGAAACAAGGAAGTCTCCTCCCGAGGACCTCCGAGACTCTGTCAAAGTGGAAGACTAGCAAAGGAAAATAAATTACAGCTTCATCATCGAACTCACAAGTCGGGCGTAAAAATCCTATGCTCACAATATCTTTTAATCAGTTGCTCCAAATATGATATTTTCCACATATATTTGGACAAGCAACACATCTTCTTTCTTTCACCTGATAAACAAAGTTGTATCTACTTTTCCTCTTTCATGGCCTTTGCTGATCAAGAAATTGGTTAGCCTCTCATACCAAGCTCTAGAAGCTTGCTTTAATTCGTAAAGAGATTTCTTCAGTTTGAAGACATGCTCAGGATTCTTCGGATCTTCAAAGCCTGAAGGCTGGCGAACATAAACCTCTTCTTGAATGAATCCATTCAGGAATGCGCTTTTAACATCCATTTAAAATAATTTGAAGTTCATATAAAATGTGAAAACACACAGTATTGAATAGCTTCAAGCCAGGCTATTGGAGCATAAGTCTCATCATAATCGATGCATTCTTGCTAATTGTAGCCTTGCGCAACAAGCTTGGCCTTGTTCTTAACAATAGAGCCATCTTCATCAAGCTTGTTCTTGAAAACCCATTTGATACCGATAATTGATTTCCCTTTAGGCTTAAGAACTAGATCCCAAACATCATTGCGCTTGAATTGATCTAGCTCCTCTTGTATTATGATCATCAAAATAATTATCTCCTTCTACATCTTCAAACTTCTTGGGTTCAATCAATAAGATGAACATTGGATGACTCAACATCCTGCTGAGCTGACCTCTTATCATCACTGGATTATGAACATCATCAACTATGCTATCAAGTAAATGGTTGCGATGCATCCTAATCTCCCTTGCTAGACTCGGATCAATAGTTGGAGGATCTACAATGGGTTGCTGAGGTGGAGATTGATCTTTCCCATCGTTGAAATTTATTGACAGATCATCTTCTTCTTTGACTTCCCCAACTTCAGGTTCTTATACTGGGTTGGTGTGAGCAGACGACATGGAATGCGATGGGTCGAGAGCGAGCTGTTGAAAGAAGCGATCCACTGGGGTTTTTTGTGAAAATAAAATGTACTGTGTTGGGGACCTGGTAGGTTTGAAAGAGAAAGCGAAAACATTTTTAGACTGGTCAAACACAAATCCACCCTCTCTTAGTGTAGAGTCACAACATGGAATAGCTCTTCCAGGAATTAGAGTCTTATGAGGCTTAATATCCAAGGGACAGCCCATTAAGACACAGATATTCAGGTTCAGGATAAGTTGCTTACTTCTTATTGGATCACATTATATTACATCTACAGAAAATCGTACGTGTTAATTATGCATATCCGTGCTTATGTAAATTTTGTGTTTATAATGTATGATTTAACGCGCATGCGGAAAGCAGCCAATCCATACATAAAGTAATAAATAAATGCGGAAGAGTCAAGATTAAAATTACAAAACCTCTGGGGATGCAACTGCCCGCATAGTCTATTACTAACATTTCCTAAAAAAGATGAAATTGCAAAACCCGAAGGAAAGTAAAATTCTAGGCATACATCTAACCTAATCTACCTGCACCCATAAAGGTTAGCACAAGACATAGCACAATATTTGCACATATGTTCGATTTAATTTTGGCGAGGCCCGTGTGACCTAATTAAAATATTGACGATTGAAAATTTCTTATTTAGAAATAAAACAATTCATTTTATTTACAAATATGTTGATCATTTTTATTTAGTGAAAATGATTGGGGTCTATTATCCAGGAATAATTTTAATTCCCTCATGAGGGTATTCTAACATGTACATTTGAAAATTTCCACAATTAAATAAATGAGATGAACAAATAAATAATATAATAAAATAATTAAATTAAATCTTAGATCAAAATTGAGAAGGAAATAAAATATAAAACACAAGAAAAAGTAGTTGTAGGAATTCAGAGGCTTACCTTTTTGTAGCGAATCCACGTCAACAAATCCCCTTGATTTCCGAGAGTGCTCCTCGTTAATCGTTGGTATAGTTTTGTGTGAAAAATAAATGTTATTTTTATCCAAAAAATATTCAGACTCAAGCACTAAATTAATTTTTGGTCCGAGAATATTTGAGGATGTTTAGAACAAAGATAAAAGTAAATTGATTTGAAAATAATTAAATTCAGAAACCCAAACTTGCTTTGGATCTGAATATAATCAAAGTATTTCTTGAAAGAAAGATGAAAAAATCATAAATATTTTTTTAAGAAAATATATTTTTCTTCAATAAAAAATCCTACTTCTTTGTTGATAAAGGAAAATATTTTTTTGTAGAATTTTTTCGGGTCATTTCCTTGAGAAAATAATTTTTTCTAAAATTTTCTGGTCCTAAATATTTATTTAGGGCCCAAAACATTAATTTTTTTACGAGGAGAGCTCCCATTTGAAGATCATCGGACGGTCGAAAATTGTGTGAACCAAGAATAAAAATCCCAAAAAGCTATCATCATCGAATGCGCGAGCTGGTATAAAATCTCATGCTCATAGCTGCCCCTCGTTTGATCATCGCTAGTTGTATAACCAGTATAATCACACGAAATGGAGCAGAGGGGTTGAGAATATACCTGACCGATGTGGTTGGTGATTTCTTTATCCCTTATCAATGATGACATGGGCCTTCCTTTCTAGAATCGTGTTCTCACGGGATTGCCCGTTTCTTTCTTCAGAATTCCTTGGTGTTTAATGCCCCCTTGCGGGCGGGTCGACTGTTTCCTTCTGCGACATCCCTTTAGTAATCGATAATCGTTTCCTTCTTCAGTTGTGATCATCGTGTGCCCCTTTTGAGTTGTTGGAACTATCAAAGATGTGTGTCTGAATCTGTTTTAAAGGTGAACCTGGTGGAGGGATATCCAACCATTTCTTTCTTCGATTGGTGGATGAGACTATTTCTTTCTTTAGTCATTGAAATAATAGTTTCCTTCTTCGGTCTTATTTTGAATTTCCTTAGTAGGATGTTGACTTGTTTCCTATGACAAATCAGAGAAAAAGTGTGATGTTAGTACATTTTATGATGCATTTTTTAATAATTTGATTGAATTTATACGAAGCAAAAATTTTTACCCCATCAATCAAAAATTAAAAAATGATGAAAAAATGAGTTTAATGAAGATTCGGGGATGTTTCGAACACTGCTCTGTTGTTTTAAGAGGCTTTTGATTGCTTGAATTGGCTTTAGACTTGATTGACCCATCATCCTTCTTGATGTTTGTAGATTACTTAAGTGGAGGTGGAGTTTCTTGTTTACTAGGATGGTGTTGCCCCAGTTTGGAATCATCTTTACTTGTAAATGACGTGATGCGAATAAAATGTATGCATGATTCTATGCATGGATAATATTTATCATATGATGTATGTTCATCTGTTGTAGGTGTCGTGGGCTTCATTCATTGAAGAGCCCTCTCTTGTGTTGGTGCATGGGTGCCCCTAAGACTTATCTTGTTAGGGATTCCCTAGATGACTCCTTTAAAGTGATGACCATGGGTTTGTTGAATCAGATTCGAGTTCAAAGCTTGGATCTTGTTAGAAGAGGATCTGGATGAGTCGTTGATCCTGCATTGTGTTGGCGATGCTCACTTTGTTAGTTTGGAAAACCTTTCGCCTGATGTGTGGTGATGATCAGAAGATATTTATCCTAAGTTCTAGAGGAGATAAATGATGATCTGTGCCATTCCAAGGATGAGATGATGGATTTGATATTTCTTTGGTTCTAATTTCTACATAGACCTCCCTTACGGGTGTGAGCGGGCGACACGGAGCGGTGGGCCGAGAGCACCTGATTTCATATGCGCGATCCACCGAGGTGTTTAAAAAAAGAAGCACCGAGTCGGGGACCCAGAAAAGAGGTTGAAAGATAAGGTGAAATATGTTTTAGATCGGTTCGAAACCGGATTGGCCATCTCTTAGTGTGGAGTCACCACCTGGATTAGCTCTTTCCAAGAATTAGAGTCCTGTGAGGCTTACGTCCGGGGAACAGCTCACTAAGACACAGAGATTCGGGTCCGGGATAAGTTGCTTATTTCTTAAGTGATCACATCATATTACATCTACAGAAAACCATATTTTCTTAGTTATGCATATTTCGCACTTAGGTCATTTTTAGAGTATACATGCATGATTCACGTATAGAAAAAGCTGTAAATCCATCCACAAAACAATAAGTAAATGCGGAAAGTAAATGTGGAAAATAAAAATTACAAGGCTTTCAAAAAATCAGGAGATGCAACCGCCTGCTAACCTATTAATTACATTATCCATAAAAATATATGCAATACTCGAAGGAAAGTAAATCCTAGGCATACATCTAACCTACATCCAAAAAGGTCAGCACAAAATATGGCACATATGTTCGATTTGATTTTAGCGAGGCCCGTGTGGCCTAATTAAAACATCGATGATTTTAAGTTATTATTTTAAATAAAAATAGTTCATTTTTATTTACATGTATGTTGATCAATTTTATTAGTGAAAATGACTGCATGGCATAAGGTGAGGTCTGTTATCCGGGAATAATTTTAATTTCCTTCATTGGGGTATTCTAACATAAAAAATAAAGAAAGAAATAAAGATGAAGGAAAGATTACAACACAATTTACAATAATAAGGAATAAAAATAATTCCTAGGTCCACAAAAAATCAGAAAAAAGATGAAGGCAGAAGATGAGCATGGAATTCGCAGTTCTAGGAACTTAGAGGCTTACCCTTGCGGTATGAATCCACTTCGGCGTATCCGTTCGATCCCTGGGAGTGTTCCTCATTCGTTTTTGTAGTTAATTGTCATTTAATGTGGAAAAATAAGTGTTTATTTATCCAAAAAGATAATCAGACTCGGGTTCTAAATTTGTTTTAGACCCGAGGATATCTAAGGATTTTTTAAGAAAAATATATGAAGAAAATTGATTTTAAGATGAAGAAGTTTAGAATCCAAAAATGTTTTGGATCAAAGAAAATGTTAGAAGAAAAGAAAGTATTTTTGTTGAAGTATTTTTCAATATTTTTTGTTCTGCAAAGAAGAATATTTGTCTGAATTTTTGAGCCCCCTCAATCCAAAAAAGTCCGACAATTTATAGAAAAATCCCGGAAAATCCAAAAAAGGTAAGTTTTTCCGACGAGGGATCTAACCGGAAAAAAAAGTTTGGTGAGGCTCCTCACCACGTCTATGGCAAGGCTACCTCGCCAAGTTTGGCGAGGCTCCCTTGCCACGTCTTTGGCGAGGCCGCCTTGATAACTTTGGCAAGGCTGCTTCGCCAAACCTTGGCAAGGCTGCCTTGCTGAGGAGTTTGGCGAGACTGCCTGGCCAAGGAGTTTGTAGTGGCTTGCCTCACCAAAGCCCATTTTTTGGCGAGGCCTACCTTCAGGCCTGGGGTTCAGACTCCCTCGATTTTTTTTATTTTCGAAATTTATTTTATGTATTTTCGTATTTTTTAAATAATTTTTGAATAATTCAGCGACGAGTAAGAGTTCCATTTTAAGATCGTTGGACGGTCGAAAATCATGTGATTCGTGGATAAATATCTTAAAAAGCCGTCATCATTGAACGCGTGAGCTGGTACAAAATCCCATGCTCACAGCTGCCCCTCATGTGATCATCGCTGGTTTTATAACCAGTATGATCATACGAAAAGAGCGAAGGGATAGAGAGAATACCTGACTAGTGTGGTTGGTGACTTCTTATTCCCAATTGGTGATAACGTAGGCCTTCCTTTATAGAGCTATGTCTTCATAAGGTCGTCCGTTTCTTTCTTCCGAATCCTTTAGGTACTTGGTTCCCTTTGTAGGTGGGTCGAACATTTCTTTCCGCGACATCCCTTTAGTGGTTGGCAACCGTTTCATTCTTCGGTTGATAAATGAGACTGTTTCATTCTTCAGCCATTGAGATAACTATTTCCTTCTTCAGTTATATTTTGAATTTCCTTAATAGGATGTTGACTTGTTTCTTGTAACAAATCATGGAAGGTTTTAATTATTTGATTGAGTTTATGCGAAGCAAAAATTTTTGCCCCTTCAATCAAAAATTAAAACATAATAAGTAAACAAGTTTAATAAGAAGTTCGGGGTGTCCCGAAAACCGCTCCATTATTTAGGAGGCTTTTGTGGCGTTGTAACATTGACTTTAGGCTTGAGTGGGCCATTGTCTTGTTTGTAGGTTCCTCATGTGGAGGTGGGGATTCTTATTTATTAGGACAGTGTTGCCCTGGTTTGGCATCGTCTTTACCTGTAAATGACGTGATGCGAATGTAATGTATGCATGATTTTATGCATGAACAATTTTTATCATATGATGTATGTTCATCTGTTGTAGGTGTCGTGGGCTTCATTCAGTGAAGGGCCTTCTCTTGTGCTGGTGTATGGTTGCCCCTGTGACTTGTCTTGTTAGGTATTCCATGGATGACTCCCTCAAAGCGATGACCATGGGTTCATTGAATCATATTCGAGTTCATAGCTTGGATCTGATTTAAGGAAAGTCTAGATGGGTCGCTGATCCCGCTTTGTGTCGATGATGATCGCTTGGAAGCCATTTTCCTGAAGTGTTGAAGGTATATGATGCCTCGTACAGTTCCAAGGAGGAGATGATGAATTTGATATTTCTATGGTCCTAAGTTTTGCATAGATCACCCTTGCGGGTTTTCAATATATCGAACCTTGTCTTAATTTTTGCATGGACCACCCTTTCAGGTTTTCAATCCAACAGACTCATTTTTCTTTATTTTTTTTCATTTTTTGGATGTTTACTTGCGACATTCTACCATTGGCATGCAAGTAATCAAAATAAACATATGCATAAAGATTCAGCAAAAATAGCAATTCATTGATGACCTTAACAGGGGTATAAATGTTTCAAATGATTTGACTCCTGCCATCAATTAGCCCTTTCAGGTTTTCTAAATAATGTGGTTCTCTCGATGTCATAAGTTTTGCCTGAGCCGCCCTTTTCGGGTTTTCAACTCAGCGAACTATTCTTTTTCTATTTTGAAAAGAAGCCCTAACTTTTGCTCAACTAACTAAGTGTTAATTGACAGGCTAAATACAATTTTTTTTTTGTACTGCATTTTAGAGATTTATTTCTTTCACTTTTACGTGATAGCAATTGTGTATGACTTGGTTGATTTGATGGATCAGTTGTTGTACATGTCCAAGACTTCATTTGTTATCTCGTTTAGCATTTTTGACCGATTAGTTGGTGCTCATTCCTCTTTGTTGGCTTGAGGTGTATGTGATAATGGGTCTTAATCATAGATGTTTCCATTGATGGTGTGATGATTGCCCCACAAATAGTAGAGAGCCCTATGAAGGAACTGTTGACTTGTTCAATGGTCTGACTCCTTTTTTACTCTTGTTTGATTATCCCACGAATGATGGTGATCCGTGTGATGGAGTTGTTGACATGTTCAACAATCCGACTCCTTTGTGGTATTACACCGGTTGAATGGTGGTGATGGAGTTGTTGACATGTTCAACGATCCGACTCCTTCTTTGTGGCATTGTGCCGGTTGTTTGGTTTTATGAATGGAGTTGTTGACGTGTGCAATGATCCAACTCCTTCTTTGTGGCATTGCACCGGTTGTTTGGTCTTATGAATGGAGTTGTTGACGTGTGTAATGATCCGACTCCTTCTTTGTGGCATTAACCCGGTTATTTAGTCCCAACTTGCTTGGTCAATATTTTAGCCTTATTCCAACTCTGATCCTTTTAATCTTTCCGTGCTTCATTCTCTTGATTGAGTTAGTGGACGTTACGTGCTTGGAGATCTTTCCATTGATCTTCCGTCCTTGTATGATGAGGTAATTGCTATCACGCATTGTCTAAGTACATGTATTTATCTCTCACTTTCTCTAAAGAGTCAAATCATGTGAATTTATTATGGGGAATCCATTTATACCCAAATTAATTTCATAAAATGATGTGTCATGTGTGCTAAAAACATTATGTATATGTTTATGAGAAAGTGTGATGCCATTAATAAGATATCAAGCAAATAGACAATGCTCAATTTAAAAAAATAATTCAAAAGAAGCCTCGTAGGCTAAGTAGCTAAATGCTAATTTATTACATCATCAATCATGGGTGCTAATCCCCCCCCCCCAGATGTGTCTATGGATTCAAAGTGCTCCATCCTATCTGCCTTCTCAAACACTTCTTCGTAGCTCGAGAAGATGTTTGACCCAAACTTATTCCTGTATGATGGCAATGCACCATCCAGTAGCTTATTTATCATCTCTGGTAGAGTTAAGCAAGCCCGAAGCCTGACATGTGTGGCCATCCAACGTGCATAGTAGGATTTGAAACTCTCACCCTACCTTTGCCTTATAGCCTCCAAATGTTGCATTGTGGTTTCCATCTGAGAGTTGAAACCATAATGCTCCAGCATAGCTTGAGCGAGGCTATTCCAACTGGTAGCTATGTCTATCGAAAGGTGGCTGTGCCATTCGTTGACCGGGTGGCCTAAGGTGACCACGAAGAGCTTAGCCATCATTCGATCGCTGACCCTCAATGCTCTTATCACTATCTGATAATGTACAAGTGAGCACGTGGGTCGCCAGATCCTACGTACTTCCCAAACTGGGCAAGCTGTCTTCATCCCCGATTATCGGTTGTGTAGGGTATGTGTACCTTAGGTGGCCACCATAAATGGCCAAGAACTGTTGCCATAGTTCCGCCATGCCTGGTTGTTGGAGGATGGTGTTCCCTGCGCTTGGATAAGAGCGATATTGCCCCTAGGGATATGCCACGAGATGGGGTAGTTGAGGTGCCTGGAACTATGAAGCGACCGACGTACTCCAGTTACGAATAGGGTGTTGGGTCGTTCCTTGGTAGAAAGGCCCTGGTTCGAATGCTGGTTGGATAGTCTGTCTAGGGAAGCATTGTGAAGGATTGGCAAAGTCATATCCTGGCTGCCCAATCTGAGCCTGGTTCAGCTAACTTTGTCCTGCCCCGAACTGATAAATGGCAATAGGAGTTGAGGATACTGCATGCGAGGTAAGATGTCCCCCTGTTGGATTGATGTTGTTAAGGGTGACCTCCGGGCTGGACACTGCATTCTGGGCCCTCCCGACATGTTGGCAAATGAGCGATGCTAGTTGTTCGCTGTTGGCAAAGGTTGTCAGGGCAGCTGCAATCTCGGCGCTCACTGACGACTGCTGAGAATTTTGTCCCGTTAGGACAAGGTGATCTTCCCCCACACCTTCTTCTTGTAGATTGGCCATAACAGTGAGTTGAACTGAACCCGAGTCTGAACCCGAGTCCTCACTTGAGTCAGTGTATGGAACCCCCTCCAGATTGGCCATAATTGGGGAAACGTGGACCAAGCGATGAGCAGGCCTCTTCCAAACCCCTTTGATACACAAGCAGAATATTAGACCGTGCATGTAAGATTCATGATATGAGTCATGATGCTGGTAATGCATGAGATTTTTAATGTTATGGCTGCACTCACAAGGGGTTAGCATGCCATGATGTGAAATAACATGTATGTTAACCCATTTGAAACAAACATGTTAGTCGTTAGGTAAAAATGAAAACATTGGGAAATGAAAATCCAACAACAGGGGTTGGATTTGAGATTTGTACAATGTCTGTGTGACATCGTAACATGAGTGATGTAAGTGAGGTGACTAAGTTACCTATGTGGTAATAGGTCAATGGTTTGAGGTTTTGTACTATGACTAGGTCTCATGGAATGAGAGGTCAAAATTGTTTTGGGTAACCGGTGTGGCATACCCTAATAAAATGAAAATAACTACCGTATGTAGCTACCTAATGAATGATTTGTGTATTTCGCCCAATTAGGGTGATGTTTTTAGATACCTATGTGGCTATCAATATTTGATGGTATGTGATGATACGTGAATTATTACCTCATGTGGGCGAATGATTCAGGTATGAAGCGTATACCCTTGAAGATTGGGTAAGGTAAGACTTTTAAAGTAAGTTTTCCTCGTGTGGGCTTAGGTTAGGACATCAACTAGGATATTCTTTAATGTGGGAAAAAATGGTTTTGGGTAGGTATTTGCCCCGTTTGGGCTTTTGGTGTGTGTAATTGCCCTGGAAGGGCTGTGAGTTGGATGTTGAGTGCACATCTAATGGGTAATGTAGTGGAAAGGTTATTGCCCCTTGCGGGCCATGTGCCGGATGTCAAATGGACATCACGCAGTAAAAGGAAGGTATGTTTTCCATGTACAAGCTAGTAGTAGGATGTCAAGTGGACATCTCACTGAAAAGGGGTAAGTGATATTCCTAAGTGGCTTTATGTTGTCCTAGGGTGACACGATCTATAGCGTCAATTGTGCCTAAGTGTATGTGATATAGATGATGATAACATGATATATACATTTAATATCATGAGTGTGTTCGTTCGGGTGTCTGCACAAAAATTCATGGTTAGTATGACATTTGTACAGTGATAAATTGAAAGTAGTATACAAGTAGCACATAACATGCAACGTCATATCTTCCAACCATACAACTCCCACGTGTAGGGTTTTTGGCTAGTCTCTATCTTAAGTTCGGTTCATCTTAGTACCATGAAGATACTAAGGAGCACACCTGCAGAAAAATATAATGCATGGTCGTTTGTTTGGGTAACACCATATAGAAAATGTCTATGGTTTATTTACATGAGGGTTATAAATGGGTTGTTGATGTAGAAGGTTCTTGTTGTGCTAAAATACACTCCAAGCCTCTCCCCAGATGGGTTAAGGGAGGTACATGAGATATGGCAACAAGTGCTCCACCCACTCGAGTACTATCTTTTCTCAAGGAGGCAGATTAGTACAAAAGAGAGCTTCACGGTAATGGGGGTACCTAAGACTTATAGGCTAATCCCTTCTATTGCAATGCATTATTAAGAATATGTCATAATTAAGAGAAAACAAAATAATGTGATCAATAATTTTCGGTACTTATCCAAAATCTAAAACCTTTCAAAAAAAACAAGCTTTTAGAAAAATCCCTAGCGAAGTCGCCACTGTGAGAGGGCGACACCGAGCGGTGGGCCGAGAGCGCATGATTTCACAGTCGCGGTCCACCGGGGTGTTTCAAAAGAAAAGCACTGGGTCGGGGACCCGAGAAAAAGGTTGGAAGAGAAGGAAAAAAATATTTTAGATCGGTTCGAACCCGGATCCGCCGTCTCTTAGCATGGAGTCGCCACCTGGATTAGCTCTTTCTAGGAATTAGAGTCCTGTGAGGCTTAACGTCCGAGGGACGGCCTACTAAAACACAGAGATTCGAGTCCGGGATAAGTTGCTTATTTCTTAAGTGATCACATCATATTACATCTACAGAAAACCGTATTTTCTTAGTTATGCGTATTCGCACTTAGGTCATTTTTAGAGTTTACATACATGATTCATGTATAGAAAAAGCAGTAAATCCATCCACAAAATAGTAAGTAAATGTGGAAAGTAAAAATTATAAGGCTTTCAAAAAATCGGGGGATGCAACCTCCTGCTAACCTATTAATTACATTTTCCATAAAAATATATGCAATACCCAAAGGAAAGTAAATCCTAGGCATACATCTAACCTGCATCCACAAAGTTAGCACGAAATATGGCACATATGTTCGATTTGATTTTAGCAAGGCCAGTGTGGCCTAATTAAAACATCGATGATTTTAAGTTGTTATTTTAAATAAAAATAGTTCATTTTTATTTACACGTATGTTGATCAATTTTATTAGTGAAAATAACCGCATGGTATAAGGTGAGATCTGTTATCCGGGAATAATTTTAATTCCCTTCGTTGGGGTATTCTAACATAAAAAATAAAGAAAGAAATAAAAATGAAGGAGAGATTACAACAAAATTTACAATAATAAGGAATAAAAATAATTCATAAAAAATCAGAAAAAAGATGAAGGCAGAAGATGAGCATGGAATTCGCAGTTCTAAGAACTCAGAGGCTTACCCTTGCGGTATGAATCCACTTCGGTGTATCCGTTTGATCCCTGGGAGTGTTCCTCTTTCGTTTTTGTAGTTAATTGTCATTTAATGTGGAAAAATAAGTGTTTATTTATCCAAAAAGATAATTTGACTCGGGTTCTAAATTTGTTTTAGACCCGAGGATATCTAAGGATTTTTTAAGAAAAATAGATGAAGAAAATTGATTTTAAGATATTGAACCTTGTCTGAATTTATTCTAGGATCGCCCTTTCAGGTTTTCAATCTGGCAGATTCATTTTTTTATTCATTTATTTATATTTTTTTCATTTTTTGGATGTTTACTTGTGACATTCTACCATTGGCATGCAAGTAATCAAGATAAGCATATGCATAAAGATTCAACAAAAATGATAATTCATTGATGAACTTAACATGGGTATAAATGTTTCAAAAAATTTTAATCCTGCCACCAATTAGCCCTTTCTAATTTTCTAACCAATATTATTGCTTTTCTCTCAATGTCCTAAGTTTTTCCTAAGCCGTCATTTTTTGGTTTTCAACTCAATGACTTTTCTTTTTCATTTTGAAAAGAGACCCTAATTTATGCTCAACTAACAGAGTGCTATTTAACATGCTAATTACAAATTTATTTTTTTTATGGAACTGCATTTTACTGATTTATTTCTTTCACCTATGAATGATAACGATTGTGCCAAGTATTAGTTGATTTGATTGATAGATTGGTTGTTGTCCATGTCCACGACTTTAATTGTTAATTCGTTCAGTGTTTCTAATCAATTGGTTGGTTCTCATGCTACTTTGCGATGATGAGTATTGGTGCTTGATCATCAACGTTTCCTTATGAATTCAATTGTTCTTCGCAATAGGTGATATGTCAAGGATCAGATCCGATAGCTTGATTCCATTGAGGGTGAACAGTTTATGTTCAATGATATTCCTTCAATGGTGTAATGATTGCCCCACAAATGGAGGTGAGCCATGCGATGGAGTTGTTGATGTGCTCAATAGTCTGATCCCTTCTTTGTGTCTTTTAAATTGCGCCGGTTTTTTTACTTCAATTTGCTTTGTTGAGATTTTGGACTTATTCTGGCTTCAATCATTTTGACCTTTGCTTGACTGATTTAATAGTTAGTGGATGGTTCGTGCTTCATTCCATTCTGACTTCGATCACTTTGACCTTTACTTGATTGATTTAATAGTCAGTAGATATTTCGTGCTTGGAGATCTTTCTATTAATCTTACATCTTTATAGGATGAGGTAAATTCTATCACGCGTTGTCTAAGTACCTATGTTATCTCTCCCTTTTCCTCGAGAGTCAAATCATTTTAATTCATTACAATTGTAAGGGATTCATTTATACCCAAATTAATTTCATAACAAGATGTGTCACATGTGCTATGTATATGTTTATGAGAATGCGTGATATCAATCAATAGAATATCAAGCTAGTAAACAAAGTTCAATTTATTAAAAAAAAATTCAAAAGCCTCATAAGCAAAAGTTGCTACAAGCTAATTTATTACATCATCTCACAGTCATCTTCTCATACTAGCGCCCTTTGGGAGGTTGTTCGCCACTTTTTTATTAATAATATAAAAGTTATAAAAATGAACAGGTGTTGTCAGTACCGCTTATCAAATAGAAAAATGATGATAACTACAAGTATACAGTTGTGATGTAGTTTTAAAAGATATCATCCCACAAGGAAGGAATTCGATTCTAAAGATCAACTAGAGTTATGGAACAAAAGAAAATAAAATAAGTTGAAGATTTCGAATGGTAGATTGATGAATGGACAGATGCATGAATAGATTAGAGAAGATGAAAAGCATATAGATATTCCCTATGAACAAGTATAGTGGAGTAAAATATGCAAAATAATCAAGACTGTTTTATGCACTAGATAACTTCAACAAACTTGGTTCTAGAAGCCCAAATGTCATATAATTCACCGCAGAGCAACACATGAAATAACTTTTCTAAATCTAGGGTAAACGAATTATGGCAATTATAAAAACCTGGACAACAATAATACTATTCTTAGTATGGGTCGCTCTCACATAGCCATATTTAGCAAGTTACCAATCCAAAAATGTTGACTCACTAAACAGTGTTAAAATCATAGATCTAGTGATTATACACAATCTTTTTATCCCCGGAACTACTCTTAAAGTCAACTTAAAAGCATATAACTTCATTAATATAAGTGACGTAAGACGAAATACTTGTTGACACATAGACATATCATAAACTTTGAAATAGAAAGTATAAGTGGAAAACAAAGTAACGTTGTAAGGTATGCAAGTGAAAGCTAAAGTTGATCAAACCTTATCCACTCTTTAATGGGAATCATCAATTCCCACAATTCCCATGTCAATTCGTGGTTACATTGTCTCCAAAAGGTGTCTCTTCGTCTGACAGTTGATGGCAGTTGATGGTGGTTGATCGTTCTTATCCAGCGGTTGGAAGTTGAAAAGAGTTTACCAAACCCATCACGATTCGCAAGCATGACATACATGTCACGATTGTGAATGTGAGTTGGTAACTGACTTTTTATGAAGAATGATAAGTCACGATCGTAATAGATAGTCGTGAGCGTGATTTGGCCAATCGCAAGTAAGAATCATGATCGTGACATGGTTGTGACTTATGCTTTTCTCCATGATTCTTGTTTGCAACTTTACTGATCTTTTACAACTTTGATCCTGAGCCAATTCCTTACATTCTGTGAGAAATTGATTTTGTACTAGCTCGCGCGTTCAATGACAACGGCTTTTTCAGGATTTTATCCGTGAATCACACAATATTAGGGTAACCTGATGCATCCGAATGGGAATCATTCTCGTCTCTAAAATCCAAAAGGACATTTTTAATAAAATTATTTAATTTTATTAAGTTATTAAGTGAAAAAATATAAAATACAAAAAAATACATAAAACATGACGGAAAACCAGATCCTGGGGCACTCATCGCCAAAGGCGGGCAAGGCGAACCTCACTCAAAAGGGTTCGACGAGGTAAGCCTCGCCAAGTTTTGGCGAGGCTCATGCCTCACCAAGCTTTGGCGAGGCTCAAGCCTCGTTAAACTTTGGGCCTCGCCGAACTTTTTTTTTCCGGTGAGACCAATTGCCAGAAAAGCTTACCTTTTTTGGATTTTCGGGATTTTCCTATAAATAGTCGAGTCTTTTTTTATTATCAAGATCCCAAAAATTATCAGAAAAAGATAGCTTTAGAATGACTTTAATTTCCAAGAACAAGACAAACTTTTTTTGGACATCCTACACAATTTTTTTACCGAAACTTAAAGGACCAGGAGGATTTTCAACGGCCAATTAGATATCTTCGAAGTGGATTCATTTCGTAAGGGTAAGCCTCTGAGTTCCTAGAACTGCAATTCTCGTGCTTTCAATCTTCTTCTTCTTCTTCTGATTTTATCTGTGAACCTAGGATTTTTATCATTTTATTTTATTTCAACTGTTGTAATTCTTCTTCATCTTTTTCTTTATTAAAAGGAGATGTATGTTAGAACACCCCCACAAAGGGAATAAAACAAATTCCCAGATAATAGCCCTCACCAATTTACCATGCGAGAAATTTCATTAATTAAAATGAGCAACCAACGTGCTAATAAAATGAATTGTTTTATTTAAATAACAAACACAATATCGCGATTGATTTTTTTAGGCCACACGGGCCTCGCTAAATTCAAAATCGAACATATGTGTTATCCCTTGTGCTAACCTTTGTGGATGCAGGTAGATTAGGATTAGATGTATGTTTAGAATTTTAATTTTCCTTCGGGTATCGCAATTTCAATTTTTTGAGAAATGTAATTAATAGGTTAGCGGGCAGTTGCATCCCCCGATTTTTGAAAGCCTTGTAATTTTATTTTCCGCATTTACTTAATGCTTTGTGGATGGTTTATTTTTCCTCTTTATGGATGGTTTATTTTACAAAAAGTGAATCATGCATTTAAAATCAAAAACGACCTAAGTGTGAATATGCACGATTAAAAGAACAAGGTTTTCTGTAAATGTAATTTAATGTGATCCAATGAGAAATAAGCAACTTATTCCGGACCTGAATCTCTATGTCTTGGTGGGCCATCCCCCGGATGTTAAGCCTCACAAGACTCTAATTCCTCGAAAGAGCTAATCCAGGTGGCAACTCCACACTAAGAGACGGCGGAATCGGGTTCGAACCGATCTAAAACGTTTTCACTTTTCCCTTTCAACCTTTTTTTTCCTGGGTCCCCGAACCGGTGCACCTTTTTTTCAAACAACCCAGTGGACCACGCCTATGAAACCGCACGCTCTCAGCCCACCGCTCCGTGTCGCCCGCTCACAGTGGTGACTCTGTTGGGGATTTTTTTTCTGAAACTTGTTTTTTATCAAAGGTTTTAGAGTTTGGATAAGTGCCGAAAATTATTGATCACATTATTCCGTTTTTTCTTAATTTTGACATATTCATGATAACAAATTGTAGTAGAAGGGATTAGCCCATAAGTCTAAGGTACCCCTATTACCATGAAGCTTTCTCTTGTACTAATCTGCCTCCCTGAGAAAAGATAATACGTGAGTGAGTGGAGCACTTGTTACCATATCGCATGTACCTCCCTCGTTAGAACCTATATGGGGAGAGGCTTGGAGTGTATTTCAGTGCAACAAGAACCTTCTACATCAGCAATCCATTTATAAACCCTCATGTAAATAAGCCATAGGCATTTTCCCTAGGGTGTTACCCAAACACACGATCATTCATTATATTTTACTGCAGGTGCGCTCCTTAGTATCCTCGCGGTACTAAGATGAACCAAACTTAGGATAGAGACTAGCCAAAAACCCTATGCGCGGGAGTCGTATGGTTGGAAGAAAGATATTGTGTGCTATGTGCTAAGTGTTTACCGCTTTCTAATTCGTCATGCATTGTACAAATGTGCCATGCTAACCATGAATTTTCATGTAGACACTTAAATGCACACACTCATGATGCTAAACATGGTTTGATGTCACTCATACGTAGGAACTTAGTAGACACTCGAGATCGTGTCACCCTAGGATGACCTGAAACCAACTAGACTCATGTTGCATCCCTTACCCACATTTTTGCGAGATGTCCAAATGACATCCAACTCGTAAGATAAACTTACCAAAATCCCGACACGATGCCTATTAAGCATCCGAATTACCACCCTTCTGGGGCACCCGCATACTCTAAAAGCCAACCTTAGTTAAACGTGAACACAAAGGATATCCCAGCCGATGTCCTAACCCAAGCCCCCGTGGGGTGAACTTTTGCTCACGCATCACTACATACCTTTAGTGATAATGTCTACTGACATCTAAGACTTTGGCCCGATAGGGGCAAAACTACCAAAACATTCATTTACGTGTTACTTACGGTATTTTTTCCATACATTTAGAGAATATCTTACACTAGAATACGTCACACAGCCTACTCACACATAAAGAGAGCTAGCTCTCAAACCTTTGACCTATCACCACACGGGTAATTATACCACTTCATTACATCATTCCACTTTACGTTGTCCCAAGGATAGGATACAGATCTCAAAACCAATGGACCTTCATTTATCGCATGGACTAACGATTCTGCTCTTTTTGTGTGTGATTTCTATCTCGCATCATGGCACGCTAACCCTTTTTCTGCAGCCATAACATTAAACATCTCACACATCATGATTTTACAGGCATTCCTTGACAATCTCCTTGTGTGTGTCAGCTAGGAAAAATCCACTTTATTAAAAAACTTGGAATAGGGCTTCTGGCCGGTTGATCCATCTATCTTCAATCATGGCTCATCAGGAAGGAGTTCCGTACACCGACTCTAGCTCAGATTCAAATCAAGACACTCCTCGTAGTTTCTGCAACATGTCTAATCAGCAGGAAGAGAACGTGATTAATGAGCAAACTCTTGGGGTGGCCCAGAACCTGCAAGAAAATCAATCATCGGTGAGCACCGAGATTGCAACAGCTATGAATGCTTTTGCTAATAGTGACCAGTTTGCGTCAATCCTCAATTGCCACACTAGAACTGGGCAGCTTGAGTAGAGGGTGAATGATGGGGTACCAAATGTTGGTGGTACAATCCTACCGAGAGGACCGTCATCTTCCGCTGCTGTATTTCCAAGTTCTACAACAGTCACCCCTAACTTCTATCAGTTCGGTTCTGGGAAGAGTCAGCCGCAGACAGTGTATGAGCCATAGGTGGGTGGCCAATTCTTCTAGGGGTAGCCGGGGCCTACTTCTTTCGACCCCAGGGTAGTGGGGTCTTCAGAGATTAGGCTCTCTTCTAATTACATTCCCTTTATTCAATGGATGGCTTAGCCTATAGTGCTCAGCTGGGGCGCACCCTCTTTGACATTCCAGAGTCAGGGGTAGTATTACAAGAATTCTCAGTATGGGGGTTTCTCGGAGACCCCAAATAGTATCCTTCAACAGCTTGGAATGGCTAAACTTTGGAGACAATTCTTAGCCACTCATGTGCAGGGGCAGAGGGGTGCCATCCCAGTGCAGCCCACAGTTGGGGATGAGGATACTTTACCACCTACCTTTGCTATGCCTCAATTTGAGAAGTACACAGGCAACACCGATCCTCATACGCATATTGCGCATTATCAAAATGTGATGAGGGCTTTGAGAATCAATGACCGTATGATGGCCAAATTGTTCATAGTCACATTGGGAAGCCTCGTAAATGAATGGTACAGTCATTTACTGGTAGACATAACCTATGATTGGGGACATCTATCCCAGGCAATGGTGGACCATCATGGGTTCAATACTCTGATAATCACCACGATGTAGAATCTGGAGGAGGTGAAGCAAAAATTGGGGGAGAATTTCAAGCCCTGTTTTGAGAGATGGATGGCTATGCAAGTATGTTTACAGTCTCGCTTATCTTTGTTGGAAATGATCGTAAAACTGTTAGATGGTGCACTACCATCTTATCATCGTAAAACTGTTAGATGGTGCACTACCATCTTATTGGAAGAGGCTAGGATCTGAGACTTTCCATAGCTATCAAGAAGTTTTCGTACGGGCTGAGAAGATCGAATGCTATGATGCCATGGAGGCAGAAATAGGGTAGCAGGTTGCTAAGCCTAATTACAGAAATAATGATTCCAATCCAGTGCAGGTGAAGGCAAAGCAACCGATCGTACAATTGGTGAATGAAGAGAAGGTAGCCACTATTAGGTTACCAAAGGAAGAATATCATGGCATCTCGCCATATGCTGCTAACTTGGGGTTCTTGTTCACCAAGCTGTGTGAACTTAATCAGTTGGAGAGCTTGAAGAAGTATATCCCTCCCAGGCCGGAAGAGAAGAACAATTACTGCCATTATCATGTGGCAATGGGACACCGTACAAATAACTGCAAGGAGCCGCTGAAAACTATTCAGAAATTGGTGGCTGATAAGGTCATCCATGATCCTGCGCTCAAGCCCAGCACGAAGAACAACCCTTTTGAGGCGAGGGTAGGAATGATTAACTCAGGTTTAGAAGAGCGGAAGGTTCTGAGCTGCCTGTCTGAAGGGCTTGGAGAAGTCGTGATGATGGTTGGGTCAGGAAGCAATCCTAGTCAGGTTTTGCAGATGCTGGAGGAAGAGTCAAACCGTAGAGGGTGAGGGGGTAAGATTAAAGCTGATGAAATCAACTATACTGGGATGCCGGTATTTACTGACCAGAAACCTACATCGCTTCGCTTAGGGAGAGAACAGTCAGAGAAGCACCGGCCGGCAAAGAAGAGGAGTATGTGATGGCGATTGAGTCAGGGATGGACTCGGACGATGTGATGGAGATGCTTGAATCTGAGTCAGGCAATCGGGTGATTAGAGAGCAGGAAGAAATCTTGAGGGCTAGTTTTTGCTTAGCCTGTATGTCGATTTTTAATGGGAATGACTCACTATCTTCCCATTTGTCCAAGTTTTATATCCTGTGTCGAGCGCAGGGGGCTTCTCTCAAAACATGATAACTACACTATTTCCGTGCTCACTAGCAGGAGTAGAAAGTCAGTGGTACGAAATGTAGTCGGTTGAAACCAAGAGTAATTGGAACTACATCTCTGCAGAGTTCTAGGTAAAGTTCGCATTTTTAGAACCTCCAAAACAAACCATGCATGATCTGCTCGCTTGTGTACATAGGGAAGGAGAATCGCTCACCGGCTACGTAAAGCGGTGGATGTTTATCTATCTAGTGGTGGTACCAAGACCATCCGATCTTTCTGTAGTACAATTGATAATAGGTGGTTCCCGAGATTGGTATCGCTATCATTTGTCAAGGTTGACAGTCCCAGATTTTGATGAGTTATCTTTTCACGCTCATCATCTTGACAGGGAGATAATGACCAGACATCGTAGTGTTCATGCAGTAGGATCAGGGATACCAACTGATTCTGTTCTAGTGATGCTATCTCGGTCTAACCCGGTGGTGAATGTAGTGGTTGATGAAGATGAAGGCACCAAGGATGATCCTTTGGTATAAGTGTTCTCAGCAGAGGAAGGAGAACCACAGAGGGATGCAATGAAGGTGGAATCTGGGAAAGCACCAACCAGGTTGCCCATTGATCTTGATGCATATGTTCCTAAGTCAAGAAGGAAGAGGAAACTTGAAGAAGGAACCTCGGCTGAGGGAGAGATCATTTCTGGTGGGAAGAAGCCCATAAACTTGGATTCTTACAAACTGAAGGGGTGACATGACCAAGCGAAGGATGGATATGAGCAGTACCCTTGGGTCAATTCCAAGAAAACAAGAGTAACGGAGAATGGAATAGTAAGGGTTACTCGGAGTGGCAGAGTCTTCAGAAGGGATGAGACTGTATAGCTCAATGACTACAGGCTGGAGGAAATAGCGAGGGAACAACCCGACCCACCTCTACCCCCAAATGTGGATGGGATATGCTAGATATAGACCCTTTGATAAATCAGTTGAAGGGAACTCAGGCTAAATACAGCATCTGGAAGTTGCTTGAGATGTCACAAAAGCATCGGATGGGTTTAGTCAAGAGGTTGATGGAGATGCCTACATCGCCTACTACCTCAGTAATCGAGATGTGCGCTACCATCAAAGAAGGAATTGTTCCCCCTCAAATGCCATCCATAACTATCGATCAGTCAGAACTACCGCTGGAACTGGGACTGCATAATCGGGCTTTATTTATCAAGGTCCAAATTTTCGATCGTGCTATACCATGTGTAATGGTAGATGATGGCTCGGCTCTCAATCTCTATCCTCTTAAGGTCCTACCTCACCTGGGGCTGAGAGAGGATATCCTCGCAAAATCCGACACTGTGATCTGACCCTACGATGATTCGAAGAGGGGTGTAGTAGGCAGTTTTAAAGTAGAGGTCACCGCTGGAGGAGTGACCTCCAATGTAAAGTTCACTGTGCTGGATATTCTAGTAACTTATTCATTGCTTCTAGGCAGGCCATGGATCCATGCAATAGGGGCAGTCCCTTCTACTCTACACCAGAAGATAAAGCCTATTCATAAAGGGAGGCCGGTGATAATAGAGGCTGATGAGGAATCAATGATGGCAGTTGTAGCATTTGAGGAGAGAATAATGCAAGGGCTGAGGGTGGCAATGGCCACTGAAGAAAAGAAGAAGTGGGGCAGAACCCCAAAGGGATATCATTTTTTCCCTGGAAGCCTTAGGGTTCAAATGAAGAAGCAGGGTTTTATCCCTGGAAAAGGCTTGGGGAAATATCATCAGGGGCTTATCAGGGCCATCGACCCTATTCTTGTCACACCTGGATTGGGTCTGGGTTTCACCCCGAGCATGAAAATGTACAAGCAGAAATGGCCCATGTTCTGTAACATGGTAAGCGTCTACGAGGCGGAAGGTACTAAGGCATATCTGGGAGAACCAGAACCGATGATCCTGAACGAAGAAGAGGTCAAGGGGCTCGAGATATTCAACGATGTCTTTGAATTCAAGATCGACAAGCTGATTGAAGCCCCCGTTGATGCTGATCTGGAAGAAAAACATATCTTGGCGGAAACCTCGATCGAGGAGTCCGAAAAAGGCATGATACTGGAAGATGCAATGGCAGCTTTCACCAAGGCTGTTAATGAGCTGATGAAGAAAGGTGATGCACGAGACCAAGATCTAACAGGCACTATCAAGCTCCTTACCAAAAAGCTGATGCAGACCACTCTTGAGGCAGAGCCTACCACTGACACACTTGCTACTACAACAACTGAAGCCCCTTCGCTTGTGGAGGAGGAAATTGATGATGTAATAATGAACATTTCTAATGTCTTTGAAAATTTTGCCAACGAGGCTCATTCAATGAAGTACGATAATTTTGCTTACTTGTTTGATGTTCTGCTTGACGGTACCATGCATTCATATGATCATACACATAACGTCTTTAACATTCATGACACATTATTAAACGAAATTAACCTAGGTACAAATGAGTCGCCAAAAATGGTGACAATTTCCAATGATTTGACTCCTGAAGAAAAAAGAGAGATCATGAATTTACTTAAACGTCACATGGCAGCGTTTGCTTGGTTATATGAGGACATGCCTGGAGTGGACAGACAGATCGCCGAACACCGTATCTCGATTGACCCTCGGATCAAGCTGGTAAAACAAAAACTGCGTCGCTTAAGGCCGGAATGGGAAGAAAAGGTCAAGGCTAAACTGGCAAAGCAGACTGAAGCTAAATTCTTAGAAGTGGTTGAATACCTGACGTGGTTAGCCAACATTATCCCAGTGGCAAAGAAAGATGGCAAGATCAGAGTATGTGTGGACTTTAGGGATCTGAACAAGGCCTCCCTAAAGGATGATTTCCCCCTACCCCACATTGATGTACTAGTCGACAGCGCAGCAAGGGTAGCCATGTATTCCTTCATGGATGGCTTCTCAGGCTATAACCAGATACTAATGGCTATAACTGACAAGATCAAGACATCATTTATCACCGAATGGGGTGTATACTGCTACAAGGTAATGTCATTTGGTTAGAAAAATGCTGGTGTAACATATCAGCGGGCCATCACAACCCTCCTGCATGATATGATCTATAAGGAGGTGGAAGTTTACATTGATGACATGCTTGTGAAGTCCAACACTAGGGAGGAGCATCCAGCTGTCCTAGACGAGTTCCTCACCAGAATCAAGAAGTATAATCTATGCTTGAACCCAAAAAAGTGTTTATTCGAGGTCACATCAAGGAAGCTCCTGGGGCTTATAGTCAGCTAAAAAGGAATGGAGATGGATCCTGATAAAAGCAAAGCCATTAGGGATATTCCCGCACCGAAAACTATGAAAGAAGTCCGGTCTTTCCTAGGCTCTCTACAGTATGTAAGCAGATTTATCACCAGGCTCACTACTATCTGCGAGCCAATCTTCAAACTACTACGAAAGGACCAACCAGTGGTTTGGAATGACCAGTGCCAGGTAACGTTCGATAAAATCAAACAATACTTGTTAAGCCCACCCGTCCTCCACCCACCAGAACCTGGAAAGCCCCTGATCCTATACCTAGCAATTGAGGAGTCATCGGTTGGAGCTATGCTGGTGCAAGAACACGAAGACAGAAGCGAACATGCAGTGTACTACTTAAGCAAGAAATTACTCGAGTATGAGTCTCGCTACACCTTGGTAGAGAAAATCTGCACCACGATGGTTTGGTCGATAAAGAAGCTACGACATTACTTCCAATCTTATCATATAAAAGCAGTCGCAAAGATTAACCCGATGAAGTACTTATGCCAATCGCCAACACTAGCCGAAAAACTCTCCTGATGGTTATTGCTACTATCTGAATTCGACATTGAATATGTGACCAAAAAAGTCATTAAGGGACGAGCCGTCATTGAATTTTTGGTAAATCAACCCTTGGACTCTGATTACGTTGAAAATCTAGAATTTCTAAATGAGCAACTATCATTGATAGAGGACGTCGGTGTAGAGTGGAAGATGTTCTTTGACGGTGCAATGAACAGAAATAGAGCCGGCCTAGGTGTTGTATTAATAACACCGCAAAACGAAGTTATACCCCTTTCCAAATGATTGGAATTCCTGGTAACAAACAACGGGGTAGAATATGAGGCCTGCTTGTTTGGGTTAGTGGCACTTCAAAAGACACGGGTAAAAGAAGTATCGATGGTTGGAGACTCAGCTTTGGTTATTAAACAAGTCACGGGCAACTGGGAAATAAGAGAAGAATCACTCTATCCTTACGTGGAAGCAGTATGGAAAATCTCACAAAAATTTCCCAAATGCATCTTCAAACACGTACCCAGGGAGGAAAACCAAATGGCAGATGCACTCGCTACACTAGCATCAATGTGGGAAGACCCTAGAACTCAGTCAATGAAGCCTGTTGTACTGCAAATGGCCAAAGAACCCTTCTACTGTAGCTTAGTGGAAACGGAGGATTAACAAGCTATCAGGAATTGGTCCTTCGACATCGTCAAATTTTTACAGACCGGGGAATACCCAGAAGATGCGATAGACTCTGAAATAACCTCATTAAAGCGGTAAGTGACTCAGTTCCATCTAGTAGAAGGGAACCCGTCCAAATGAACATCAAAAGGAGTGCTGTTGAGATGTCTCATAGAACAGGAGGCACTATTGGTAATAATATAAATGCATGCGGGAGATTGCGGTCCACACATGATTGGGATAGCACTAGCTAAGAAAATACAATGCCAGGGATACCATTGGACATCAATGGTCACAGACTGCGTATCGAAAGTACGAAAGTGCCATGAGTGCCAGATATACGGTGACATCAGTCATCTACCCCTATCCGAACTCTATAGCTTGTCTACTCCTTGGCCATTCTCAGCGTGGGGCATCGACATTATTAGCGAGATTTGGCCAAAAGCGTCTAATGGACATCGATTAATTATAGTAGCAGTCGAATACTTTTCAAAATGGGTGGAAGCTGAATCTTACACCAACATCACCGCAAAGAAGATGGCCAAGTTCATAGAAAAGCATATGTTCACTCGATATGGCATTCCACATCACATTGTATCGGATAATGGGGTTCAATTCCAAGGAGCCACATCAGACCTAATGAGGAAATATGGGATCGAGCACCATCGGTCATCACCATACAAGCCACAAGTTAATGGAGTAGTAGAAGCAGCCAACAAGTCGATTAAGAAAATCTTGAGCAATATGGTTATTACCTACAAGGACTGGGCTGATAAATTGTCATTCACAGTTGTGAGCGGGCGAAACGGAGCGGTGGGCCGAGAGCGCGCGGGGTTCATAGGCGCGGTCCACCGAGGTGTTTTGAAAAAATGAAGGAGAAGAAAAAGGCACCGGGTCTGGGACCCGGAAAAAAGGTTTTAAAGAGAGAAAGACGAAAACGTTTTAGATCGGTTCGAACCCGAATCCACCGTCTCTCAGTGTGGAGTCACCACCTGGATTAGCTCTTTCCAGGAATTAGAGTCATGTGAGGCTTAACGTCCGGGGGATAGCCCACCAAGACACAGAGATTCGGGTCTGGGATAAATTGCTTATTTCTTAAGTGATCACAATATATTGCATCTACAGAAAACCGTTTTCTCTTTTAATTGTGCATATTCGCACTTAGTCCACTTTTGAAGTTAAATGCATGGTTAACGTATTGCGAAATAATAAAACATTCACAAAACGGAAAAATAAATCATCCACAAAAACAGTAAGTAAATGCGGAAAATAAAATTACAAGGCTTCAAAAATCGGGGGACGCAACCGCCTGCTAACCTATTAATTACATTTTCTGTAAAATATGTGCAATACCCGAAGGAAAATAAAAGCCTAACATACATCTAACCTGCATCCACAAAGGTTAGCACAGGGGATATATCACGTATGCTTGATTTGATTTTAACGAGGCCCGTGTGGCCT
>CATIWQ010870317.1:0-34282 GCA_949673415.1 Euphorbia schlechtendalii | reverse complement strand
TATATATATATATATATATATAAAATACATGTGTGTGTATATATATTATACAAAAGAAACTTTCTTTAATACTAGACAATGCTGAATGCATAAATATATATAGATGAAGTGATAGAATAAAGCCAAACATGTTATGAAAGGAAACTTGTGGTGTTTTACCTTTAGCACAAAATTGATATTAAGCACTCGTGGTTCTACTTCTTTCCGACACAAATAATTGACATTGAGATAAATAGATATGTGGCATGTGAATATGTTGTAATCAGTTTTGTCCACAAGTAATCTTGTCGACAATTTTCAAAGCATAATATCCACAAAAAGAAAGCAAAAAAATCAATAGAAGATCTCGAGATCTAGAATCTTTTAGTTTTATCAATCATTCAGCAAAACGGAAGACCACCAATAAACTTCAATCATAGTAGTTGAATTTCGGGAAAATTGGCAAAGTGAACTGTTGTAATTTTATAAAAAGTTTGTGAGAATAATTTATTGGGACAACAACTTGAAAAACAACACCAAGCATACTTGTATTTGTTTGTTGAAACCCAACTAGGCCTGACCCAACTTTTTACTTCCTACTCATTTAAGATTAGGTCACGATCATTTTTGTTTAAGTCTAGAATATTTTATTGTATAACAAGAAACAAGCCAAAAATTTAACCCTTCATACTATTTAGGAGGTGTTTCTCAACCCTTATAAGTTAGTCAAAACTCCTTATAAGGAGTTTATAAATCGTAAGTTATGTGATTTAAGTATTTCTCATAGATTATTTTTAACTTAAAAAACTTCTTATAAGTTAAAAGTAAGATGTATGATTTTGCTATTTTGATAATACTGATTTTTTATCTTTTTCTTTTTGACCAACACATTTACATAATTATCCCCAAATAAATTTTAAAATCCAGAATTGCCATCCTTCAAATATATATGGTTTCTGCTCTATCCTTTGTCATTCTCCCCTTTTCTATTGTTGTGCTCTCGAGCTGCCGTTGTGCTCACCTCCTGGTCATCGTTGATCTCCACTAGATGGTAGAGCTTCATAAGGTACGATCTTTGTATTTTGAGCATACATTTTTTCTTTTCTGTCCATCCCTAGTTCAGATTACTTTGAATACTATCCATCCCTAGCTCATATTACTTTGAATTCTGCCCATCTCTAGCTCATATTACTTTGAATTTTGTTCATCTCTCATGTATTTCTCATTCTCATTGTCCATCTCTTACTTTGAATTTTTATTGTTGAATTTCTTATGAAATTATCATTCTTATTTGAGTAGTATGTTGTCTAGTTACATTGGATTGGAATTGGTTGATAAACTACAATTGGGATTCAATAGAAGGGAACAAACGATAGAATATTTAATTAATTAAGTTATAATGAGAAATATATTTAAACAGAGAAGGAAACATGCCAGAGACAATATATATTAAGTTTAAATAAACTCGTACACATGGCAAACTTAATTTCATATATAAAGAAAATAATATTATTACATGTTCAAAATAATTTCATGGATAAGGTCAACGATTTTTATTGAAAACAATTTACCTGATTAATATATATGACTAGTTTGCTTTAGCTGCCATTGTTGTGTTGATAAACTTAATCTTTTCAATATAGTTAGAAGCTCAATTAGAATTTGATATTAAATATAAAAAAATCTAAAATCTGCTGTTAAAGTGGTACTTCAATATTTGCATATGTTGTCATCCTGACACAAGGTATGCATAATGAATCAATGATATAAAAAGTTGAAAAGAGATGCAGTAAACGGAGCAAAGCAATTAGTTAGACTTGTGGGGTTTTGGGTTTTTAATTGAAAAAATAAGTACTCGCCTATAGTTGGTTTAAAATTTTTTTCAAGTATTAATTGAATTCAAGCTTTTGCATTTTATCAAGTCTTGTAAGTTTCTGCCTCGTATATTATGTTAGTTTTGATACCTCATGGATATTCCTTGCTTATATACGCATAATCACTTGTTAACAAATAATGGTTTTTGTTTTGCCTGGAAACCCGTTTTTGCTCTACTTTCTGTCCCATTTTGATAATCTTGGTTAAGTATTGATTGACTTTATTCCACTCCTAAGTTTTGAAGTGGTTGTTGCTATGTGTTATGAATGTCTATATTATAGTATAAAAGAAATCTATTTATTATTGTTGTTGCTCTTTTTTTATTTTTACTAGCAAGTAGCAAAAAGTCACATGTCTAAACTCCTTTTTATTAAGTTTATTTTTTACATTCTTAATTATGAAAAACAAAGACACTAAGATGGTGAAAGAAACTAATTCGGCTAACTGGGATACTAAAACACATATGGCATTTCTTGAGTTATGTGAGGATGATATTCGAAAAAGGAACAAAATTGTTCTCACTTTTCCAAAAGTGGTTGGACAAATTTGTTGAATGGTTTCGAAGAAAGAACTGGAAAGCTATATACTAAAAAGTAATTGATACTATTTAAAGGGATTGGATACTATTTAAAAATATAAAAAGGCATTGGATACTATTTAAAAATATGATGCGTGGTGAAAGTGGATTAGGTTGGGATGCAGCAAGGAACATAACTGATGAAGATGCCAGTTGATGGGATGCAAAAATTGCACTATGTATAATTTTTTTTATTCCATTATGTTCCCTATATATATCCACTCATTTTCACATGATAATTTCATTTATATTTACTGTTGTAGAGTAACAAGGACAATAAAAAATTTTGCGGCCAAGATTTATCGTTGCATTGGTTTCGGTATGATGCTATATTTTCATATATTGCTGCAACTGAATTTAGAGCACAAGTTACAACTGAAATTAATGCTATTGTGTTCAAGGATCATATGTGCTGGTTAATCAAGATAAAAATTGAACATGCAAAGTTGCAAGGCGGAATTTCAAAACATAAAATTAACCCTAAATGATCTTCTAAGCATGCCATGATTGATATAATCAAAGTTCGAACGTTCCATAGATGCTATCAGGTTTATAAATCTTATTAAAAGAAACTTAGCATCTAAGTTAAGAGCATTACCAGTTGATGCGTGCCTTTCCCTTAGTGCAGCGTTCCCTTAGAGTAATTCAGTAGAACTTCATTATCACTAGCTTCCAATCTAGGAAAGCCTCTATGATTGATCCACACGGATCTTCATCGACCAAAACCTCCGTTGAGGAAGAACCTGTTGGTAGACAGCAACTGCTAGACCGCTCGAAGACCAACCCGAAAATATTAACTAAGAAGGCTCACTTCAAAAGAAAGAACCTTTTAAAGAATTCTTACGATGTTGGAGAAGCTAGTGGAGGATCTCGTAAAAGGCTCGGGAAGAAAAGATGTTGAACTCAGAGAGAAAGGCTGAGATGAAGTACTAAATAAAGGGGAAGGGAGCAGCTATATATAGGGAGAAGGGGAGCTGAAAGCTCCCCTTTTTTCAAATGTGGGATAGGGAAAACCCTATCCCACAATCGAGTCAACCACGTGGTTCCCTAGGATTTAAGGGCTGACCTGCACATAGCCTACGTACGTAGGTTGTGTGGCAGCCGCGCAAGGCAAGCCCTTGTAGGTTGCCTTGCCTTGCAAGCGGGGCCTTGCGAGCTCTCCTGCAAGCCCAGCTTACGGGTTGTGCTAGCGGGCCTACTGCCCCGCTTGCGCATGTTGGCCTAGCCAGCGCACTCTAGTGGCCCAAGAGCAAAAATGCTCGCTGGGCAGCCACGCAACCCCACCTCGAACAACCCATGTTCCTTGGGGTCACTCGCAATGGGAAAAATTCCCGTGCTCCGCTCTGTGCAATTTTCCCCAAATTCTCCTTTAATTCTTTTAATTATTAATTATTAATCTGGTCCAACCAATTAATAATTTATCCAACGAATTCGACAACTTTATTCTTGGCATAGACCCAGTCTATAGGTTCTTTACTTATTCCGATAAAGACCCAAAGTGTGTGACCTCATAGGATCCCAAAATATGGAGCCGCTAGGGTTAATCTAAACTTGGCTTCCCATCTGGGAACCTTTAGGCTCAGTGTTCCAGACCGATATAGAACCTGATAACTCTAGCCGATCAAATGGGATTTCTAGCAAAGGCGTTTGATCCCCTGATACTCGGAACATCACGTGCTTATGACTTGATCCGATTATACAATAGTAACCAATACAATACACTCCTTTCATCAGGTTAAGTGACACCTAGTCTATTGAGCTCAGACTAAGTGTTAGCTCATGTAATAGCTGTAGCTATCATGGAATTAGACTTGTTCACGAAGAACACCACTCGGCCTAATGTATCAAGATTGACTAGAAACCCGTTCTTTCAATCTTATACTCTGATTAGAGGTTTATGAGTGTGTCTCTTCAACAAAAGGCCTTAAGATACATCTCCCATTATATCACTATATCAGGAGTGGTGGATCCCATCTTGACTACTCGGCTTACCAACATGTGATCATCACTATACCCGTAATCACCCATATCATCCTGATTGTCAGGGTATGAATAAGTATGACCCAAAGTATAAAAATTCCTACATAAGGCAACCATTATCTCTGGTTTAAGGATACTTATACTGCTACTGCAATAAGAAATGACACCAACTATGAGCGGATGAAACAAAGCGATGGGCCGAGAGTGCGCAGAATGAGAGGCATGGTCCATTGGGGTGTTTAATTTGAAAATAAAAGGTATTGGGTCAGGGACTCGGAAATAGAGAGAGCGAAAATGTTTTTACATCGGTCAAACCCGAATCCGCCATCTCTTAGTGGAGAGTCACCACCTGGACTAGCTCTTTCCAAGAATTAGAGTTCTATGAGGCTTAACGTCCGGGGGATGATCCATTAAGACACAGAGATTCGGGTCCGGGATAAGTTGCTTATTTGTTATTGGATCACATTATATTACATCTATAGAAATCGTATTTCTTAATTGTGCATATTCGCACTTATGTCATTTTCAAGTTATTATGCATGATTCACATATGTGTGGAAAGTAGTAAATCCATACACAAAGCAAAAAATAAATGGGGAAAAGTAAAGATTAAAGGTTACATAACCTTAGGGGATGCAACCGCCCGCCTAATATATTAATTACATTTCCCAAAAATAATATTTGTAATACCCATAGGAAAATAAAATCCTAGGCATCTATCTAAACTACATCCACAAATGTTAGCACAAGATATGGCACAATATTTGCACGTATGTTCGATTTGATTTTGAGAAAGACTGAGTAGCCTAATTAAAATATCCATGGTTTAAAGTTCTTATTTTAAATAAAAAAAATGGTTCATTTTTTATTTACACATATGTTGGTCAATTTTTATTAGTGAAAATGACCACATGGCAGAGTGTAAGGCCTATTATCCGGGAATAATTTGTATTCCATTCATGGGGGTATCCTAACATGAATTTCCATTAATAAAGAAATTACATATGAAGAAGGAAAATTACAACATTTAGAATAATAATAATGAAAATTACAACTTCGGTTGTGTTTTGAATGGAAAATAAGTGTTTATTTATCCAAAAGTTAATCAAACTCGGGTTCTAAATTTGTTTTAGACTTGAGAATATCTGAGGATTTTAGAAGAAAAAAGAAATTGAAGAAAGTTGATTTGAAAATTAGAAGTTTCAGAATCCAAACATGTTTTGAATCTGATTTTTTCAAAGAATTCTTGAAGGAAAATGTTTTTGAAGTTTTTGTTAGTGTTTCTGCTTCTGAAAATAGAGTTTTTCTCTCAAATTTCAAGCCCCCTTCAATCCAATAAGTCCCAGATGCTTATAGGGCTCGGGCTGGGGCTAAACCGGGCTCACTAGAAATTGCAACGACGTGCTGGAAATTCCAGCCCCTCGTTGGAATTTCCAGCGCTCGCTGATTCCCAGCGAGCCATGGGCTCGCCTATTCGGCAAGCTCAGTTTGGTCCGATTTTTTAATTATTACTATTTTTTAATATTTTTTTCCTTTTTAAATTTATTTATTTATTAATTAACTTATATCAAATTTTTATTTTTTTCAAAATAAACATGACTTTGGTGACGAGGAACAAGATCATAAAAAATTTGTGTGATTCGAGGATAAAAATTCAGAAAAGCCATCATCATTGAACGCATGAGATGGTACAAAATCTCATGCTCATAACTGCCCCTCGTGTGATCATTGCTGGTTGTATAACCAGTATGATCACATGAAAATGGAGAGGAGGGATTGAGAATATACCTGACCGGTGCGACTGGTGATTTCTTTATCCTCGATCGTTAATGACATGGGCCTTCCTTTGTTGCATCATGTCCTCACAGGGTTGTCCATTTCATTCTTCGGAGTCCATGGGTACTTGGTGCTCCTTGCAGGCGAGTTGGTCATTTCTTTCTACGGCATCCCTTCAATAATTGGCAACCATTTGTGGTAATTGTGTGCCCCTTATGAGTTAACCTTCGATTGGTTTTGACCGTTGGAACTTCCAGAGTAGGGTGCCTTAATCCATTTCAAAAGTGACCCATTGCGATAATTGTTTCTTGATGGGTGAGACTGTTTCTTTCTTCAGTCATTGAGATAACCGTTTCTTTCTTCGGTTGTACTTTGTATTTTCTTAGTAGGATGTTGATTTGTTTGCTGTGACAAATCTGAGAAAAGTATGATGTTAACATATTTTATGATGAATGTTTTAATTATTTGATTGAGTTTATGTGAAGTAAAAATTTTTGCCCCTTCAATCAAAAATTAAAACATGAGGAAGGAATGAGTTTGATAAAAATTCAAGGGTGTCTCGAAAGTCGCTCTGTTGTTTTAGGAGGCTTTTGTGGTGTTGCAATGTGGCAAAACCTAAATAGGCTTGAATTAACTTTAGGCTTGAGTGGGCCATCATCTTGTTTGTAGGTTCCTCATGTGAAGGTGGAGGTTCTTTGTTTATCAGGATGGTGTTGCCCCAATTTGGCATCTTCCTTACTTGTAAATGTCATGATGCGAATGTAATGCATGATTTTATGCATGAACAATATTTATCATATGATGTATGTTCGTCTATCGTAGGTGTTGTGGTCTTCATTCATTGGAGAGCCTTCTCTTATGCTGGTGCATGGGTGCCCCTAGGATTTGTCTCATTGGGGATTCCATGGATAACTTCCTCAGAGCGACGACCATGGGTTCGTTGTATCAGATTCGAGTTCAGAGCTTGAATCTTGTTTGAGGAAAATTAAGATGAGTTGTTGAACCTACATTGTCGTGGTGATGATCACTTAGAGGCTATTTGCCTGAAGTGTTGGGTGTATATGATGTCACGTACCATTCCGAGGAAGAGATGATGAATTTGATACTTCTTTGGTTCTAATTTTTTCATAGACCGCCCTTACGGGTTTTCAATCTATCGAACCTTGTCTTAATTTTTTCCTGGACCACCCTTTTAGGTTTTCAATCCAGTAGACTCTCTCTTTTATTTTTATTTTTCCATTTCTTGGATGTTTATATTGTACCATTGACATGCAATCAATCAAAATAAGCAATATGAATGAAGATTCAACAAAAATGACAATTAATTGATGAACTTAACAGGGGTATAAATGTTTTAAATGATTTGACTCCTACCATTGATTAGCCCTCTCAAGTTTTCTAATTAGTGTGGTTCTCTCGATGTCGTAAGTTTTACCTAAGCCGCCATTTTCAGGTTTTCAACTTAGTGGACTGTTATTTTTATGTTTGGAAAGAAGCCCTAATTTTTGCTCAACTAACCGAGTGTTAATTGACAGACTAATTTATATTTTATTGGTACTACTTTTTATCGATTTATATCTTTCACCTATGCGTGATAGCAATTGTGTAAGACTTGGTTGATTTGGTAGATCGGTCATTGTCTATGTCCATGACTTCATTTGTTGTCTCGTTCAACATTTCTGATCGATTGGTTGGTGCTCATGCTGCTTTGCTAGCTTAAGGTGTACTTGATGATGAGTCTTGATCATCAGCGTTTCCTTTTGAGTTCAATTATTCAATGTTGTAATAATTACCCCACAAATGGTAGCGAGTCGTGCGAAAGAGTTATTGACGTGTTCAACGATCTGAATCCTTTTTGTTTTTAGTATCATGATGGTTGTTTGACCCTTTAGGGGAGCTTCAATTTTCTTTGGTCATTTTGAATTTTGCTTGATTTCCCCATGAATGGTGGTGAGCCGTGTGATGGAGTTATTGATGTGTTCAATGAACTGACTCCTTCTTTGTGACATTACACTGGTTGTTTGGTTCAACTTGCTTTGTTGACATTTTGGCCTTATTCTAGCTTCTATCATTTTGATCTTTGCCTTCTTCGTTCCTTTGATTGACTGATTTAATAGTCAGTGGACGTTTCATGTCTAGAGATCTTTCATCTTTGGCGAGACAAACGCTATCACGTGTTGTCTAAGTACATTACTCTATCTCTCACTTTCTCTCAAGAGTTAAATCCATTTATACCCAAATTAGTTTCATGAAATGATGTGTTACGTGTGCGAAAAACATTATGTATATTCTTATGAGAATACGTGATGTTATCAATTGAATATCAAGCTAATAAACAAAGTTCAATCTATTCAAGAATTCAAAAGCCTTGTGGGTAAACTAGCCAAAGGCTGATTTATTACATCATCATTCATGGGTTATTCTTCGGTACTAGCACCCCTGGATGTGTCGATGGATTCAAAGTGCTCCATCCTATCCGCTTTCTCAAACACTTCTTGATAGCTCAAGAAGATGTCAGATCCAAACTTGTTCCTGTATGATGATAGTGCACCATCCAGAAGCTTAGTTACCATCTTTGGTAGACTTAAGCGAGCCCGAAGCCTGACCTGCATGGCCATCCAATGCTCATAGTAAGATTTGAAGCTCTCACCCTGCTCTTACCTTATAGCCTCCAGATGTTACATTGTGGTTTCCATTTGAGAGTTGAAACCATAACGCCCTATCATTCCTGAGCAAGGCTATTCCAATCAGTAGTTATGTCCAGTGGAAGGTAGCTGTACCATTCATTGACTGGGTGGCCCAAGGTGACGACAAAGAGCTTAGCCATCATCCGTTCGCTGACCTTAATGCTTTCATCACTTTCAGATAATGTGTTAAGTGAGTGCACGGGTCCCCAGATCCTATGTACTTCTCAAACTGTGGCATTGCGAAGTTGGGTGGCAAGCTATCTTCATCAACAACTACCAGTTATGCAGGGTATGTGTTTATTAGGTGGCCACTATGAGTGACCAAGAATTGTTGCCACTATTTCGCCATGCCTGATTGTTGGAGGATGGCGTTCCCAGTGTTTGGATAGAAACCATAATGCCCTTGGGGATATACCATAAAATTGGGCAGTTGAGGTGCCTGGAATTGTGAAGCAACTGCCATACTTCAACTAGGAATAGTTTGTTGGTTCATTCCTTGGTAGAAAGGCCCCGGTGCGAATGTCGGCTGGCCAATTTATCCCGAGAAGAATTGATTCCAGGAAGGATTGGCAAAGTTATATCTTGGCTGCCCAATCTGAGACTAGTTCAGCTGACTTTGTCCTACCCCGAACTGATAAAAGGCAGTAGGAGTTGGGGGTACCATGTGTGAGGTGGGAGGTCCCCCTATTTCAAGCTAGCTAGTTGGATTACCGTTGTTAAGGGTGACCTCCGAGCTGGACACTACGTTTTAAGCCCTCCCGGCATGCAAGTGAATAAGCGATGCTAATTGTTCACTGTTGGCAAAGGCATTCAAGGTAGCTGTGATCTCGACGCTCATTGATGATTGATGTGTCTGTTGAGAGTTCTGTCTCGTAAGGACATGGTAATCCTCCCCGCACCTTTTTCTTGTGGATTGGCCATAAAAGACGTATGGTAAACTGAATCTGAATTAGAACCGAGTCCTCACTTGAGTCAGTGTACGAAACCCCCTCCAGATTGGCCATGATTGGGGAACACAGACTAGGCGGTGAGCAGACCTTTTACAAGCCCCCTTGATACACAAGTAAAAGATTAGACCATGCGTTTTGTATTTATAACATGATTCGTGATGCGAAAAATGCATGAGATGTTTTAATGTTATGGATGCATTCACAAGAGGTTAGCATGCCATGATGTGAATAGTATGCTTATCAATCCATTTGAACCAAACAGGTTAGTCACTAGGTAAAAATAAAAACAAGTGGAAATGAAAATCCAACACCTAGGGTTGGATTTGAGATCTGTACGATGTCTATGTGATATTGTAACATGGATGGTGTAAGTGAGGTGACCAAGTTGGCCGTATAGTAATAGGTCAACATTTTGAGATTTTATCCTATGACTAGATTTGATGGAATGAGGAGGTCAAAATTATTTCGGGTAAGCAGTATGATATATCTAGATGAAATTGAATAAGATAAAAATAACCATCGTATGTAGCTATTGAAGGAATGATTTGGTTATTTTTCCCAATCAGGGCGGAGTTTTGGATGCCTGTGTGGTCATCACTATTTGTGGGTATGTGGTGATACATGAATCTTTTCCTCGTGTGGGCGGATGGATTGGGTATTAAGCATATACCCTTGAAGATTTGGTAAGGTAAGATTTTTGAAATAAGTTCGACCCTTGCGGGTTAGGTTCGGATGTTAGTAGGGATATCACGTGATGTGGGAAAAAAATGGTTTGGGTAGCTATTTGCCCTATTTGGGTCATGTGGTATGTGTGATTGCCCTGTGTGGGCTATGAGTTGGACATCGAGTGGACATCTCAAAGATGATGTGTAGGATATATTATTACCCCTTGTGGGCTAAGTGTCTGATGTCAAATGGACATCACATAGTAAAAGAAAGGTAGGTATGCCTTGTATAGGCTAATTACTGGATGTCAAGGGGTAAGTGATGTTCCTAAGTAGTTTTATGTTGTCCTAGGGTGATACAATCTCAAGTGTCAACTAATCCTAAGTACGTGTGATGATTATGCAAAGATCATATTAACATTATGAGTGTGTGTGTTCAAGTGTCTGTACTAAGATTTGTGATTAGCATGACATAAGTATATAGCACATAGCATGCAAACTCCAAACTTCCAACCATAAAACTCCCACACGTAGGGCTTTTGGCTGGTCTCTACCCTAAGTTTGGTTCATCTTAGTACCATGAAGATACTAAGGAGTGCACCTACAAGAAATATATAATGCATGGTCATTTGTTGGGTAACACCGTAGGGAAAATGCCTATGGTTTATTTACATGAGGTTTGTAAATGGGTTGCTGATGTAGAAGGTTCTTGTTGCACTAAAATACACTCCAAGCCTCTCCCCAAATGGTTTCTAACGAGGGAGGTACATGCGATATGGCAACAAGTGCTCCACCCACTCAAGTATTATCTTTTCTCAAGGAGATATTAGTACAAGAGAAAGCTTTGTGGTAATAGGGTTCCTTAAACTTACGATTTAATCCCCTCTATTGTAATTCAAAATTATGAATATGTCATAATTAAGAAAATACGGAATAATGTGATAAATAATTTTCGGCACTTATCCAAAATCTAAAACCTTTTTAAAAAAACAAGTTTTTAGAAAATGTCCCCAGCGAAGTCACCACTATGAGCGGACGACACGGAGCGATGGGCTGATAGCGTGGAATGAGAGGCGCAATCCACTGGAGTGTTTAAATTGAAAATAAAAGGTAACGGGTCGGGGACCCGGAAGGTTGATAAAGAGCGAAAATGTTTTTAGATCGGTCAAACCCGAATCTGCCATCTCTTAGTGTAGAGTCGCCACTTGGATTAGCTCTTTCTAGGAATTAGAATCTTGTGAGGCTTAACGTCCGGGGGACTGCCCACTAAGATACAAAGATTCAGGTCCGGGATAAGTTGCTTATTTCTTATTGGATCACATTATATTACATCTATAGAAAATCGTATTTCTTAATTGTCCATATTCACACTTATGTCATTTTCGAGTTATTATGCGTGATTCACGTATGTGTGGAAAGTAGTAAATCCATACACAAAGCGATAAATAAATGCAGAAAAGTAAAGATTAAAGGTTATATAACCTCGGGGAATGCAACCGCCCACCTAATCTATTAATTACATTTCCCAAAAATAATATTTGCAATACCCGAAGAAAAATAAAATCCTAGGCATCTATCTAACCTGCATCCACAAATTTTAGCATAAGATATGACACAATATTTGCATATATGTTCGATTTGATTTTGAGAAAGACCGCGTAGCCTAATTAATATATCGACAGTTTAAATTTCTTTTTTAAATAAAAAATGGTTTATTTTTTATTTACACATACGTTGGTCAAATTTATTAGTGAAAATGACCGCATGGTAGAGTGTGAGGCCTGTTATCTGGGGAATAATCCTTCGTGGGGGAATCCTAACATGAATTTCCATTAATAAAGAAATCACAGATGAAGAAGGAAAATTACAACATTTAGAATAATAATAAAAATTCTAGGTCCAGAGATAAAATCAGAAGAAGCAACAGACGATGAGCACGGAATCCGCAGTTTTAGGAACTTAAAGGCTTACCCTTTCGACGTAAATCCACTTCGATGTATCCGTATGATCCGGGAGCGTTCCTCGTTAGTTTTTTTTTCAGTTGTGTTTCGAATGGAAAATAAGTGTTTATTTATCCAAAAGATAATCAGACTCGGGTTCTAAATTTGTTTTAGACCCGAGAATATCTGAGAATTTTAGAAGAAAAAATAAATTGAAGAAAGTTGATTTGAAAATTAGAAGTTCCGGAATCCAAACGTGTTTCAAATCCGATTGTTTCAAAGAATTCTTGAAGGAAAATATTTTTAAAATTTTAGTCAGTGTTTCTACTTCTGAAAAATAGAGTTTTTCACTCAAATTTCAAGCCTCCTTCAATCCAAAAAGTCCTGAATATTTATAAGGCTTGGGCCGGGGCTAAACCGTGCTCGCTGCAAATTCCAACGAGCTTCACTGGAATTTCTAGCGAGGGTACTGGAAATTCCAGCACCTTGCTGGAATTTCCAGCGCTCGCTGGTTCCTAGCGAGCCCAGTTCGGTCCCATTTTTTATTGTTTTTTTTATATTTTTTCCTTTTTAAATTTATTTATTTTTATTTTTTTCAAAATAAACACGACTTCGGCGACGAGGAACATTCCCATTCGGAGATCTTCTGATAATAAAAAATTTGTGTGATTCTAGGATAAAAATCCTGAAAAACTGTCATCATTGAAAGCTCGAGCTGGTACAAAATCTCGTGCTCACACCAACACATGGATATAGTTATTTTCGAGTGTCTATCTTATAGCGTTCTCTAATAGTTACATGAATACATTCATGTGTTAACTCAAGGTGCCACCTTCAGCTTGTGAGATCAGCTTCTTGGATCTAATCCAAGGAGTAAGCCTACACATGCTAGTCTGTCCGCTTCATTGATGTTCAGTCTCAATGAAACTATAACCAGAGATATTTAAACTATACATAGTAACACGTATGTGCAATTCTCACACCACATAGCTCACACTATGTCCTTGTACTTTTACGCTATGAAGTAGTCACAAACTTTATCTTATCAATGCGGATATATAATACCACATATATATGATACCAGTGAGATACATAAATTAAACAAACACTGATAAATAACAAAGATGATTTTATTAATAATAATAATAATCTGAAACTATTTGTACATTATAACCAATTAAGATATATCACCGTAATTGCCTCTAGGGCATACATTATGTCTAACAATATGAACATGTTCCTTATGAAGTTGACAATGAAGAAGAAGAATGTGATAGTAGTAAAAGCAATAATAGTAATCCCATTCATTTTGAATCATTTTCTTTAGAGAAAAAAAGAAATGCCAGCATCAGTGATAATAATATTCATATTTAGAATTTCACTTTTAGTATCTAGAACATAAATGCCATCAGCACATATTCCACAAGCATAAAGAACATTATCATGTTGAATTAGACAATTATTATTAGAAAATAAAATCTCAAATCCCTCTATTGCTAAACATGCAACAAAAATAATATTCTTAGTGACAGCAGGAATATAATAACAATTGTTCAAAACTAAAACCAGACCACTAGGAAAACGAAGGCTATATGTCCCTACGGCTGTTGCAACAACTCGTGCTCCATTTCCAACTCTTAAGTCTATTTCCCTCTTTGCAAGTCTCATATTGTTCCGCAGCTCCTACAGAAAAGTACAAAAATGAGTACCAAAACCAGTATCTAATACCCATGTAGACTCACAAGAAACTGTAGAGAAACTCTCTATCATTAACATACCTGAAGTGGATGCCTCACTTGGCTTCTTCTTCACTTGTTTAGAAAACTGAGCTCTTAACTCGCGTTTCATTTCGGCATTTTTCATGAGTCTTCTCTTGATGTTGAAAGCCTTTGACTTTCTAATCTTTCGATCCTCAGCAACAAGTTGAATCTCAAATGTATTTCTAAAATGAATATCATGTTGTTCTAACAGGTCTACCATCTTGGAAAAATTACAATAATCGTTGATGCCATAGAAATCTTTTTTAAAATGGTCATACCTTGGAGGTAAACCTTTCAATGCAATTTTTTTCAAGGCCTCTTGATCATATGTAACTCCCATTTTCCTTAACTGTCCAGAGTTATCGTAAACAGTCATGGCAAACTCAATTGCTAAGGTGTCAGCCCCTAGACTTGTAGATAGCATAAATCTTTCATGTACATCCATCATTACAAGTTACACAATCATAGACTCTACATCCATATTTTTGCACAGATCCCCGTACCTTAGAAGTATAGAGATGACCATGAAATTCTTTGTGAAATCACTATCTCTTTTGTGCTTCACGTACTTATCTATTTGGTAAATGAAAGGATCTTCTCTCCGGAGTTCGGGATATGGATTATCTAGTACATAATCTAAACCAAGGCACTTTAGGAAATGTTGCACACTCTGGAACCACTCATGAAAATTGTCTCCTTTATAAAACTTGTTGTCAATCGGATGCTTATCAGTGTTAATGTTCATCTTCAACCTAGATATAAGATAGAAATTATTTAGACATTAGTACATGTACTTGCATTTAATATAAGATTTTTAATTAAACACATAATTCCTACTATTTTCTCAACACTCAAATAGCCCCTTCTATTTAAATTTGGGAAATTTGGTCCAACCAATTTTCCTTAATAGGTAGTATCCATAACCACTATTCATAACCCCCGCTATAGCAGGTCAAGCCATAACAAGATAACCATGGTTGGAACCCGTCCATTTGAATCCCATGCATTTGAGTTCTCTTTCTCAAGACATGCATACCCAAGTGTACGACTCCTAAAATGTGTCTCCAAGTTGGCATTAGCTCCAATGATATGGATAACTAACCCATTTTGGTTAAGGCATTAAGCCATCTAGTATCAAGACCAAATATATGTTAAGGGAAAGTAAGTTGTACATATCTTTTAATAAGGTTGGTATCATGACTTATGACGGGAAGATAATCTACCACCTTAATATTGTTGTAGGGATTTTATTGGTGGCGATGGTCTTGTCCTAGTCTAGGTCTTATATGATGGATATGATTATGATAATAATAATTTTGGGCTATTTGGAATTATTAATCTAATTGAACATGCTCAAGATTGGTATATCATAATCATTCCATTATATCAAGACTCTACATAGCATGCAAAACAAACAAGGTCCATGTTTAAGTTCTTGCATCTATGTCTATAAGTTTTAATCTAACAACTTAAACCACATTTGTAAAACCATATGAGGAATCCAATTCCCATACTAGAAATCAACTAAGTCATAAAAGTCTTGGATACACTTGAACCTAATATCGATGGAGATTTCCAATTAGCAGAGGCCCCCTTAAAGTGAATGAGTAGCCAAGTCCAATCCTTGCCAAAATAACCATGGGTACTTTGGTTTGTTGCACCTCAGATAACTATGATTTAAAGATTTCATTCTCTAATTGAGTGAAAAGTACATGACGACCCTCAATTAAAGAATTTACATGTGTGGTAAAACATTGCTAATTTATATGATAATCACCTAGACTAAGTTTGAGCAAAACCTTAATATAGTTATCACATCACTTTTTATAACATGAATTGAAACCTAAGTCATACATAACATACTTTAATCAATTCATAGAAAATATTAATTTTCATAATATTATAATGAATCATGCATAGCATAAGGGAGACTTTGATACCACTATCAGTTAATCAAGATAATAATTGAACATGCAAAATTGCAAGGTGGAATTTCAAAACTTAAAATTAACCCTAAAGGATCTCCTAGGCATGCCATGATTGATATAATCTAAGTTGAAACGTTCCATAGATGCTATTAGGTTTATGAAATTTATTAAAAAAACATAGCAACTCAGTTAAGAGCATTACCAGTTGATGCATGCCTTTCCCTTGGTGCGGCATTCCCTTAAAGTACTTTGGTAGAACTCCGTTAGCACTAGCTTCCAATCTATGGCAGCCTCTATGATTGATCCACATGGATCTTCAATTATCAAAACCTCTGTTGAGGAAGAACCCGTTGGTAGACAGCAGTTGCTAGATCGCTCGAAGACCAACCCAAAAATATTAACTAAGAAGGCTCACTTCAAAAGAAAGAACCTTCTAAAGAATTTTTCATGACTTTGGAGAAACTCGTGGAGGATCTCGTAAAAAGCTAATGAAGAAAAGATGTTAAACTTAGAGAGAAAGGCTCAACTGAAGTACTAAATAAAGGGGAAGGGGGCAGCCATATATAGGGAGAAGGGGCACTGAAAGGTCCACTTTTTTCCAATGGCGGGTCAACTGCACGGATCTCTAAGATCCGTGGGCTGTGTGGTAGAGCTTGCGGGTTGCGCTAGCGAGCCTGCACAATAGGCCTACGCAAGCGCTGCCATAGGCAACACTTTCAGGCCTGCTACCCGCTAGCACCCGCTAGCCTAGCCAGAGTGCCCTAGTAGCCCATGAGCATTCTTGCTAGCAGGGCAGCCAGGCAGGCCCCACCTTGAACTACCTGTGTTTATTGGGGCCCACTCGCAATGGGGAAAATTCCCTTGCTCCACTCTGTATAATTTTTCCCAAATTCTCCTTTAATTCTTTTAATTATTAATCTAGTCTAATCAATTAATAGTTCATCCGAAAAATTAGAAAAACTTAATATTCTCAGTATAGACCTAGACCGAAAGCAAGTGACCTCATAGGATCCAGAAGTATAGAGCCACTTGAGGTTAACCTAACTTGACTTCCCATCCGGGAACCTTTTGGCTCAGTGTTCTAGATCAATATGGATCCCAATAACTCTAGACAATCAAATGGGCTTTATAGCAAAGGCGTATGATCCCTCGATACTCGAAACCTCACGTGCTTGTGAATTGATATGGTTATACAATAGTAACCAATACAATACACTCCTTCCATCAGGTGACATCAACACACGGATATAGTTATTTCTATGTGTCTATCTTACAATGATCTCCAATGTATTGTTAGACATGATGTATGCCCTAGAGGCAATTAGGATGATGTATCTTTATTAGCTATAATGTGCAAATATTTTCAAATTATTATTAATAATAATTAAAGTATCTTTGTTGCTTATTAGTGCTTTTAATTAAATCATGTATCTCGCTTGTATCATATATGTACAGTATTAAAGATATATATGCGCATTGATGAGACAAAATCCATGACTAATTCATAGCATAAAAGTGCGAGGATATAGTGGGAGCTATGTGATGTGAGAACTACATATACATGTTAATATGAATAGTTTAAATATCCCTAGTCATAGTTTCATGAGACTGGACATCTATAGAATGGACAAACTAGCATGTGTAGGCTTACTCCTTGGATTAGATCCAAGCAGCCGATCTCATGAGTTAAAGGTGGTACCTTGAGTTAACACATGAATGTATTCAGGGTAATACATTGGAGATCGCTATAAGACAGATATTTGGAAATAACTATATCCATGTGTTGGTATCATATCTTAATGCATTAGCAGTACAAGTATCCTCAAACCTGAGATACTGGTTACCTTCTATAGGAGTTGCTATACTTTGGGTCATACTTATTCATACCTAGGTGATCAGGATGACACATGTGATTACGTGTATAGTGATGATCACATGTTGGTAAGCCGAGTATTCAAGATGGGATCCATCGCTCCTGATATAGTGATATAGTGGGAGATGTACCTTAGGGCCCCTTGTTCAAGTGACACACTCGTAGACCTCTAATCAGAGTGGTGTTCTTCGTGAACAAGTCTAATTCTAGGATAGAATGGGTTTCTAGTCAATGTAGATACATAATGGCTAAGTGGTGTTCTTCGTAAACAAGTCTAATTCCAGGATAGCTACAGTTATTATGTGAATTGACACTTAATTCGAGCTCAATAAACTAGATGGTACTTAACCTGATGGAAGGAGTGTATTATATTGGTTACTACCATAGAATCGGATCAAGTCACAAGCATGTGACGTTCCAAGTATCGGGGGATCATACGCCTTTGCTAGAAAGTCTATTTGATTGTCTAGAGCTATCGGGTTCCATATCTATCTAGAACACTAAGCTTAAAGGTTCTCGGATGGGAAGCCAATTTTATGTTAACTTCTAGCAGCTAAATACTTTGGGATCATATGAGGTCACACTTTAGGTCTTTATCAGACTAAGTAAATAACCTATAAATAGGGACCATGCCAAGAATATCTGTTTGTCGAATTCGTTAAAAGAATTATAATTGGTTGGACTAAATTAATAAATAAAGGGAATAAAGAGAAAATAGGGAAAAATAGCATAGAGTGGAGTAAGGGATTGTTCCCGTTATGAGTGGGCCCCAAACGAACATAGGATATTTGGAGTGGGGCCTGTGCAGCTGCCCCAAAGCATGCTGCAAGCCCGCTGGAGCAGTACGCGGGGCAAGTTCGCAAGCCCATACTTACGGTACAAGGTAAGCTTGCTAGGGCTTGCCTTGTGAAGGGGATCCGCGGGTCTAAGTGACCCACGTGGCTAACCTGCTAAGTGGGATGGGAATATTCCCATTCGACTTTGTGTTTGAGGGGGAGTTAAACATTCCCCTTTACCCTCTATATAAGCCTCCCCTCTATCATTATTCTACACACTTCAGCTCAGCTTTTTTCTCTGAGTTCAACATCTCTTTCTTTGTTCGTTGTGTGAGATCCTTCACGAGTTTCTCCAAACAACGAAGAATTGTTTTGAAGGCTCTTTCTAATTAAAGTGAGCCTTCTCATTTTATATTTTCATGTAGGTCTTCGAATGGTCTAACAGCTGCTGTCTACTAATGGGTTCTACCTGAATGAGGTTTTGGTGAAGATGCATGTGGATCAATCGTAGAGGCTATCCTAGTTTAGAGGCTCGTGCTAACTAAATTCTACCGAATTGCTCTAAGGGAACGCTATATCCAAAAGAAAAGAGAAGCAAGCATCAACTGGTAATGCTCTAAACTTATATGCTAAGTTTTGTAAACCTATAAGCATCTTTGGAATCTTTTAACTTAGATTATATCAATCATGGCATGCTTAGGAGATTTTTAGATGAATTTTAAGTTTTGAAATTCTGACTTGCAACGTTTGCATGTTCAATTACTATCTTAATTAACCAACATGTATTTCCCGAATACATTCATGTGTTAACTCAAGGTAACACCTTCAGCTCGTGAGATCGGTTGCTTGGATCTAATCCAAGGAGTAAGCCTACACATGCTAGTCTGTCTGCTTCATTAATGTCCAGTCTCAATGAAACTATGACTAGGGATATTTAGACTATTCATAGTAACACGTATGTGTAGTTCTCACACCACATAACTCCTACTATGTCCTTGCACTTCTACGCTATGAAGTAGCCACAGACTTTGTCTTATCAATGTGCATATATAATACCACATATATATGATACCAATGAGATACATAAACTAAACAAACACTGATAAATAACAAAGATGCATTTATCATTAATAATAATAATCTGAACTGTTTGTACATTATAACCAATTAAGGTATATCACCCAAATTACCTCTAGGGCATACATCATGTCTAACATTATGAACATGTTACTTACAAAGTTGACAATGAAGAAGAAGAAGAATGTGACAATAGTAAAAGCAATGATAGTAATCCCATTCGTTTGGAATCATTTTCTTTAAAGAAACACAGAAAGGCCAGCATCAGTGATAACAAGCAACTTAAGTAAAAAGTAACTGCAACTACTACTCTAAAAGAGAGTACATGTGACCTTATTGAGATAATGAAAAGTAATAGTATAGGAGGTACATTAGCCCCACCACCACAAGGACCAACAATTCAAAATTGTCTTGATATTTTAAATGGTTTTCTTGATTATTCACTAATCGCAAGATTTTAGCTATACTCGTTCCGAAAGGCTTATCCTCGGTAACGGTGCCAAAAACTTGTTCTCCATTTTTCTACTGATAAGATAAAAGTTCTTAATATGAATACCGCTTATCAAATAGAAAAATGATGATAACTGCAAGTATACAGTTGCGATGTAATTTTAAAAGATATCGATCCCATAGGGAAGGAATTCAGTTCTAAGGATTAACTAGAGTTATGAAACAAAAGAAATAAGATAAATTATAGGGTTTGGATGGTAGGCTGATGAATAGACAGATGCATGAATAGATTACAAAAGATGTAAACTATATATATATTCCCTAAGATTAAGTATAGTAGAGAAAAACATGCAAAATCATCAAGAATATTTCATACACTAGATAACTTTAACAAACACTGTTCTAGACGCCCAAATATTCAATAATTTACTGCAGAGCAACACATGAAATGACTTTTCTAAATCTAGGGTAAACAAATTATGACACTAATATAACCCTGGATAACAATAATACTATGCTTAGTATGGGTCGTTCTCACATAGCCATATTTAGCAAGTTACCACTCCAAAAATGTTGGCTTACTAATCAGCGTTATAATCACAGATCCAGTGACTATACACAATCTTGTTAATCCCAAAATCAATCTTAAAGTTAACTCGAAAGCATATAACTTCATTAATATAAATGACACAAGACGAAATACTCGTTATGACACATAGACATATCATAAACTTCGAAATAGAAAGTATAAGTAGAAAACAAAGTAAAGTTGTAAAGTATGCAAGTGAAAGCTAAAGTTGATCAAACCGTATCCACTCTTTAATGAGAGTTGCCATTTCTCGCAATTCCTACATCTACTTTGAATTTGGTCTCGACTCGTACAGAACCTCTGCTAGGATGCTATTCTTTGTGAATATCGAATAAATGAATGTTGAAGAACAGAAACTTTTATTGATAAGTGCTTTGCAATTACACTCATACAACAATCGCTTGAATTTGTGGAGAAATCTAGTGATCGAAATAAGAATCAATTACTTATACATTTTTCGCACTAACACTTTGAACTAGCAAAATCTATACAATTTTCACTCTATAATGTGTATCACGCATATTATCTAAGCTCTCTCATACACCATCTCTATGCCATCCATGAAAATGGTTGGTTTTGAACCCTATGTATAGAGTGCGAAGGGTTGCATCTATCCAAATGTAGAGTCGTGTCCATTGGTGAAAGGTTGCATCACTTAAATATGATTGGATGCAAGGATTCGTCTTTATCATCAATGGATAGGCACCTTTTTGTGCCTTCTCTGTCCCCAGGAGGTGTCTTTTCTTTTTACGGTTGATGGTGGTTGATCGTTTCTATCCAGCGGTTGGAAGTTGAGAATAGTTATCCAAAACCGTCACAAGTTGCGAGCATGACTTACATGTCACAATTGTTACTATTGGTTGGAATCTTTCTACTTGTGAAGAATGACAAGTCGCGACCGCGAATGGGTGTCACGATCGTGACATGTGTTTTTCTTCATGATTTTCCTTTACAACTTTGCCGATCTTTGACAGCTTCGATCCTAAGCTAATTCCTTGTGTTCCACACATATTTTTGCACCTTTTCCACTCTTTTTACATAGAATTCCATCTTTGACTATTTTATACCCAAGATTCACCTAGTTTCAGCACTTGCATAAAAAATAACTACATACCACGTGAAATCTTTTATATGAAGTATAAAGATGACTCTAAACCATATCATTTTATGATTGAAAATATCAAGATAATAAGTGTAATCATACACTTATCATTCACTAACTAGAGCAGTTATATATTATGGTGTACGGAAGTTTGGTGAGAAAAATATTAGGGAAATGTTTGTTGGTCTACCAAATGATGATGAGTATATTGGATTCTTACAGTTTCTTTATGATGAAAATCATAAGTAGTATGAGTGTTAAGCTAACAAATGTGATGAGGCTTCTCTTTCATATTTGAACATCTTTAATATTATGTTTGTGTCCTTCGATTGTTTATGTACTTTGGGATTGAAACTAACTATTTATGTTATTAGAGTTGTGTTATGTGTTAGTTGCATTTATTACATGAGATTTTTTATTATTTTTAATTCATTATGTTTGTTATTTGTGTTGGCAACACTTTACAACTTTGTTTTTTATAGGATGTCAAATTCAAATATTCTTGCAACTGAGGAGGGTTGTAGTGTTGTGGACAATGAAGAGTGGGAATGGTTGACAAATTACTTATGTGCATTAGTTTTCTTATATTATTCAACTTACGTAGATAAAGTGTTTGTTCGTACATCTATCCAATCATGACATATGCTTATTATGGAAATATTGAACAAACAAGATAAGCGTTGTTATCAGGATTTTAGAATGAAAAAATATATCTTTTTTGATTTGTGTGATGACTTGCAAAATAAGTATATATTCTTTCTTACATGTGCACACAACTTTAGCAACATAATGTTGCAAGAGTTGTTCATACACTTATTTAGAACTATATATGATCATTTTCATTGTGTATTGAAAGTTGTAAAGTTGTTAGTCGGTGATATCATTCGTCCACATCCTCAATATAATCAAGGCATTGGTTATCATCAACCTCAACATCCAAAATATCATGTGTTCAAGGTATGTTGATTTTATAAGTATATATTATATAAGCACAATAATTAGTTTGAATATAATAATATATATTTATTATTTATTAGGATTGTATTAGTGCAATTGATGGTATTCATGTTAAAGCAAGATTACCTCATGGTTCTGAGATACCATTCATTGGCAAAAAGATGTACCAAACCCAAAATATATTAGCAGCTGTTGACTTCAACTGTGTTTCACATTTGTAGTTGTTGGTTGGGAAGGAGCTGTCTATGATAGCCGAATTCTTTCAAATGTATTGAGATGAACAGAACTAAAGTTTTCACCACCATAGAATAACAAATATTATTTAGTTGACACAGGTTATACACATATACTTGGCTTCATGGCTCCTTATAAAGGTCAACATACTTGTTATCATTTTCGTTGTGCACAATCATCTTCAGCTCGAAGACCACAAGGTAAGAAGGAGAATTTCAACTTTTTTTGCATTCATCGTGTAGAAATATTGTGGAGCGAACTTTTAGTGTATGGAAAGCAAGGTGGTCAATTTTGAGAGACTTTAATGTCAACTATAGCTTTGCCACTCAAGTTGATGTTGTATTTGCAACAATGACATTACACAATTATATAAGAAAGAAATATGGTCCAGATATTGAAGGGATTTGTCATTGAAAATCAGTCACAAAGGCAGAAACCGATTGAAAATCTCAAATCCACGAGGATCATTGAAGTACCATAAAATGATATTTTAAAACCGTGAGATTAAAGTATGTAAAACTTACGTTGAGTGTCTCTGAAAGGAGTTGATGAAGATGAGGATTTCAGAACGGAATCCCTCCAAGATCACATGCACGAACCCCTCTCGAATAGGGATCGGTGCTAGCTAAAGAAGATGAAGAAAAAGCCAAAGAAAAACTCCATAAAAAACTTAATTCAATACCATGCCAAAACTCTTGTATATCAGGAGACTGCCAATCCATTTTATATATAATTAAGAGGCTCCCAATTATGTTTGGAATGTATTTGCGATGCTGCCGATTACGTTTGGCATGTATAACGTTACGTTTTTTTATTTTTTTTAATTTTATTATATTTAATTCTAGTTAGTTAATTAAAATTAAGTTTAATTTAATTATAAATGTAGCTCAATAGCAACTTAATTTAATAATTAAAACACTCAGTCTAAATCCTTAAATAATTTCTAATTGACATTATTTATAATTCACAAATTAGCCCATAGATAAAAGAGAAATTGTAAAAAATGTAGGGTTTGTGAAACTTATTTATAAAAGTACGTTCCAACAATCATTTGCATTGTATAACCAATTTTAAGTTTTAGTTTTCACTCCATACATTCTATATATACACTATTTTATAAAGTTTCAGTTGCTTCCTCTTTTTGTTTTGCACATTTCTCTCCATCAAATTCTGTCTTGTTTCGATTCTCTCTGATTTTCTCTAGATCGAAGTTTCTACTCTCTGCAATTCTTAAATTCTCTGTATAATTCTAGTTTTCTAGCTTTATATCAGGTTTTTTCTTTCAATTGAGAATGAGGATCCATGGAGTTGAAATCTCGTTGTTGCTGATAGATTCGGTTTGTCTCTTTGCATTTGATTTTGTCGTTAATTTGCAGAAGGATTATGCAATTTTTGTGTTGTAATTCATGTGAGGATCTTCACTGAGCTATATATATGCACCAAGATGCAACTAATCCAATATGTGTTTGTGAAGATGTCTAAATGATTTAATAAAGAATTATACTGTATATATGTTTGTAAATTTAATAAACAGAGAGTTCGAAAAAATATTGAAGATTGTTGAAAAGCACATATTGAAAATGGAGGAAGTGATGGCTAATTTAATTGTAAATTTATTAACTAATTATGATTTTTATCATTCTCATCGATCTTGGAAGCATATTCTTAAAGTATTAGTGAATTTAATCAGCTGATTAGTTTTAATTAACTACCTTCCATTTTGATCACTTTCTATTGCATTTTCATTACTTTTCAAGAATAATTTGACACAACCTATTCTTCATACCAGTTTCCTACCACTTTCTTACTAGTTTTGACATTTTTTGTTCTTCATACCAGTTTCATACCAGTTACATACCAAATTCCTACTATTTTGATTCAATACTTTGTAGAGTTTTATCTTACATGTCCTAATCACTTTGTAATGCATTTTCATTACTTTTCAAGATTAATTGGACATAACTTGTTCTTCATACCAGTTTCCTACCACTTTCTTACTAGTTTTGACATTTTTTGTTCTTCATACCAGATTCCTACTATTTCAGTTCAATACTTTGTAGAGTTTTATCTTACATATTCTAATCACTTTCTAATGCATTTTAATTCTTTCAAGATTAATTTAATACAACTTGTTCTTCATACCAGTTTCCTACCACTTACCTACCACTTTTTTTTTACTAATTTTGACATTTTTTGTTCTTCATACCAGTTTCATACCAGATTCTTACTGTTTTTTATTCAATACTTTGTAAAGCTTTATCTTACATGCTCTAATCAATTTCTAGTACATTTTCATTACTTTTCAAGATTAATTTGACATAACATGTTCTTCATACCAGTTTCCTACCACTTTCTTACTAGTTTTGACCTTTTTTATTCTTCATACCAGTTATATACCAAATTCCTACTATTTTGATTCAATACTTTGTAGAGATTTATCTTACATGTTCTAATCACTTTCTAATGCATCTTCATTACTTTTCAAGATTAATTTGACACAACTTGTTCTTCATACTAGTTTCCTACCACTTTCTTACTAGTTTTGACATTTTTTGTTCTTCATACTAGTTTCCTACCAGTTACATACTAGATTCCTACTATTTCGATTCAATACTTTGTTGAGTTTTATCTTACATGTTCTAATCACTTTCCAATGCATTTTTATTAATTTTCAAGATTAATTTGACACAACTTGTTCTTCATATTTGTTTCCTACCACTTCCTTACTAGTTTTGACATTTTTTGTTCTTCATGACAGTTTCCTACCAGTTTTATACCAAATTCCTACTGTTTTGATTCAATACTTTGTACAGATTTATCTTACATTTTTTAATCACTTTCTAATGCATTTTAATTAATTTTCAATATTAATTTGATGCAAATTGTTCTTCATACCACTTTCTTACTAGTTTTGACAATTCTTTATTCTTCATATCAGTTTCATACCAGTTACATACCAGATTCTTACTATTTTGATTCAATACTTCGTAAAGATTTATTTTACATGGTCTAATCACTTTCTAATGATTTTCATTACTTTTTAAGTTTAATTTGACACAAATTATTCTTCATACTAGTTTCCTACCACTTATCTACTAGTTTCTTACTAGTTTTGACATTTTTTGTTCTTCATACCACTTACACACTAGATTCCTACTGTTTTGATTCAATACTTTGTAGATATTTTATTTTTACATGTTGTAACAACTTTCTAATGCATTTTTATTACTTTTAAGAATATAATTGTTTGTATATTTCTATGGAGATAAACTTTTGACATGTTTTTGTGTTACTTACCGCATTTTCATGAAAAATTTGACACAACTTGTTCAACCTATCAGTTACATACCACTTACCTACTAGTTTCTTACTATATATCAAACAGTTGAAAAAAAATTTCGAAAAAGTATATCAAAATGGATGGCGTAGAAGGTAGGGGAGGAGAACACATCAACTTTGAAAGGTATATGAGGTAAAGATGAAACTTAATTGGTCAAATAAGTTAAGCCACAAAACTTTAGCTAAAATTATTCCTAACTTTCAGCACATTTATAAAATTGTCCCTAGATAAAACTAAATTAATACAATTTAATCAAATTGAATGTCATACAACAAATTAATTTAATTAACTAAAGTACTTAACAATTATTTTAGTATGAAAACTTTATTGAATGTATTTATTCAATTAAATTATTTCACATATGAATTTATTTAATTGTCAATTAAACAAATATCATATTTAAATATATTTAATCAACTTGATTTAACTTTAATGAATAATATAAATTATATTATATTATACCATTAAATAAATTAATTCATTAGAGTTACATTGATTTTTCAATTACATTGACTTGATATGTCAATTAATTAATAATCAATTCTTCATCGCGTCTTGTAACATTACATGTACAAGAAATCCTGAATAAGTGATTCTAACTGCACGATCCTTTGTCTGTCCATATGTTAGAAATGGGCTTCGCCCATAGACTGTAAGCGGACTCTAGCGAACCATTAAAGCCCCCAACTGGGACAAAATACAGCTGTCTAATCTAGTTACTGAACCTAGTAGTTATCTCTCCCAATCCTTTGCTCTCGACATCTAATGGATGAACAAAGGCATGATAACTATCATCCTCTATTATAGTGCATCAGCGCCGGCACGATATCTTTCAACTAAAACACTACTAATAGCATGTTCATGAAATAAACTGAGCATACCCATGGTTATAATCTAATATTTAAGGACACGGTAGGTGTATACCACAGATTACATAATTCCAGGTTACTAGTATGTTGTAATTAAGTCCAAGGATAATCATGACCTACTTAGTATGGATCAGTCCAATCCATGTCTACGACATGTGCCCATGTTCATGATCTGCTTAACAAGCGACATAGTAAATACATTACTATAGATCATCTACCATACAATTCTTTAGTTCTAATCATTCCCATGACCAAACAGACTTGGACAGTCTTATGATTTATAATCAACGGATACCCTACTCATATTATAGCACAAGATAAAAATGCAGCGGGTTCTTTGCCTTTATTAATATGACATAACAAATGTAATACAAGATATCAACAATTATTAAGAACCAATGCCTATGAATTAGGGCACACTAACAATCTCCCACTTCAACTAATTAACAGCGGTGTTGCCCTAATCTTTGACAATTCATAACAGCCTTTCACACTCTATCCATGATGGCGTTCTGGTCAAACAATTCACAACATTGTTCTTGTATCAACCCTTTTGTAATGACATGTCTTTGACATATTATTATCCTTGTTAAGATAATATAGTTTTCAGACATTCTAAACACGTGTTCCGGATTCTGTGACCTAGTCCCTTTGCTTGTGATATGGCACCCGTTTTATCGTGAAAAATACCAAGTAAGCTTAGGATAGTTTTTCCTATTCCTATCTCACTTATGAACTTTATGATCCTTATAACACCCTTTGTAACATCACATGCTACCATTTGTGTGAGCGGACGACGTTCGACCCGCGCCGTCTCTGCGAGGCACTGGCCCCTCATAATGGGGTATGGGGTTTTCGAAAGAAGAAAAATCTTTGCTTAAAGTTGAGGTGATTGAAAATGATTTTCAAGCTTAAAGGAATCAAGACCAAAATCTCTAGTTTATGTTACAGAGTCGCCACCCGAACTAGCTCCTCTGGGAAAATTTGGTACAGCGTAGTTCCGTTTGCCCAATCCATACCATAAAACAGAGATTTGGGTTCGGATGAGCTACTTACTTTGTCATCATTTGAGTTAAATTACAATATGCTAGAAACCATGTTTATAATATTCGAACTAAACTACATTTTTTCGGTTTATGTTTTAGTTTATCACACATGCATAAAGCAGTAAATAAATTGCGGAAAGTAAACATGTACGAAATTAAATGCGCCTAATCTATTGGGGATTAATTACATTTTTTGGATGGGGATTACAAATCGCCTAAATGCATCGAGATCTAAGGGATACAATCGCCTAAAATACATCGATATCTAATAAATATTACATTTGATTTCAAAATTAAATGCGATACCCGAAGGAAATTAAAACCTAACATACATCTATCCTAAACTACCTGCATCAATAAAGGTTAGCACAAATACGACACATCACACGTAGTTGCAAATATGTTTGTTTTGATATTTTACGAGACCCGAGCTCTCTAATTTAAAACATCGAGAGATTTAAAAGTTCTTTCATGTGAAAAGGGTTCATTTTATGCACATAAGTTATTTAACCATTTTATTAATGAAAATTCGACATGTGAATATTTTTTGGGTCGATTATCCGAGAACTTCAATTCCCTTCATCGGGTTTCCTAATGCACTTCACAAGAATATTGGTGAAAATAAGTCTAAGTCCAAATATAAAAATAAAATGGCTTTATTGAACCCGTTCTCGAACACCTTTCGGACCAAATTTGGGTTTGTAAAATCCTGAAACATAAATTTAATGTTACTTAAAAACTCAGATTTTGGGTTTGAATAGTCACCATTGACCAACTTGAACATAAAACGAAGTTTGAAATTTTTTCGAACATTCTGCCTAGAATGCAATGCGTTTAACGGCATTGCTGATGTGATTAACGACATCAGTAATATCGTTAACAACATTGCAATGCCGTTAACAATATTACTGAGATAGAATAGATAGATTTTTCAATTTTTTGTATTTTTACATTTTCACATCTCAAGCATGTATAAAAGGTATAAACAAGTGAGACACGACTCTAGGAACTCAGAGGCTTACCCCATAGACGTGAATCCACATCTCTAGGTCAACGAAAATCTCCGAAAAATCCTTTTAATCTCTTTGGTTCGGTTTGCGGTTTTGTTGAAAAGTGAAGAGTAATATTCTACTCTTTGAGGGAAGTGAAAAATTCCTGAATGTGAGTCTTGACAAGATGAAGAAGGAGGTAATAATCCTTCTTCTATCAAGTGTACACTTCAAAAGAGACTTAGAACTAGAAAATCGATTTAAATGAATGAAAGGAACAAGTATTCCAAATGAGTGAAGATACTTGCTAAGAACACTTATACTAAGTTTTATTGAGTTAGAACTTAGAGGAAGTGGCCAAGGAAACTCTAAACCTCAAAGCTTGCCTAATTTCCTACACAACTGAACTTTGTTTTTGTCAAAACTACACCTCAAGCTTGCCCAAATAATTCCAAAATATCCGAAGTTCATTCCCTATTCATGAACTTACACTCTCTAATTCTAGAACTACAAGTTACTATGAATAAAAGACCTTAACTTAATTGCCAAAATGTTCAAGAACACTAAAAACGCTTCAAATTCAAACTTTGCTTAGAGCTCTCTCTCTTGATTTCTCTTTGCATGAAAATGAGATCCCCCTTCCTTTGAAACATTCAACTCTCTTTTAAAGATCTCCATTCAATATAAAGTCAACTTAGTTCATAGGATAGGCCATCCTTTACATTTTTCTTTTTCACTTTAAACACTTGATCCCATGTGAGGATGGATGTAAAAGGTCCTAGGTAATGTGTATGGATTGACTTTGTAGAGAAAATGTTCGAGCATGTGAGGGGAGTGGCTATTGATTTGAAATTTTAGAAAGTGCAATTTTGGTTCTCCTGCTAATTGATAAGTGTATAATTACACTTATTATCAATATAATTTTACACACTAAACACTATAATTTAAGTTATTTTTATACTTGATATAAAAGATTTCACGTGGTATGTAGTTGTTTTTGGTGCAAATGCAGATATTAGGTAAATCTTGGGAGTAAAATGATCTAAAGTGGAATTCTATGTAAAAAGAGTGAAAAAGATGCAAAAAGATGCGTGAACTTAAAGATTTGGCTTAGGATTGAAGCTGTCAAAGATCGGTAAAGTTACAAGGAGAATTCTAAAGAAAAACACATTTCACGATCGTGACAACCATTCATGGTCGCGACTTAGTATTCTTCAAAACAGAAAATTGCCAAACAAGTATTCACGATCGCGACATGTATATCGCGGTCGCGACCTAGACTTTTTTTTTGTCAAATCTTCTTAACTACTAACCCCCAGATAAGAACGATCAATTGCCATCAACCGCCATCAACTAAAAAAACGAAAAGACACCTTTCTAAAGTCAACCAATCTTGAAAAGGTGCCTATCCATTGTGGATAAGATTAAAGCTTCTCAACCAATCACAATGAAATGATGTAATCTTTCACCAATGAACACAACTCTTTGTATAGATAGACGCAACCCTTCATACTCTATAAATAGGGCTCTAAACTTCACCAGTTTCGTGGCATGGATTGTGAGTGACTATGTGTGTGTTATAGTGCACGTGTACGCATAGATAGAGATTAAAAATTATTTAGTTTTCGCTACATTCATAAGTGTTAGCTAGAAAATGTATAAGTGATTCGAATCCTTATTTTGATTACTAGATTTCTCTACATATTCGAGTGACTGTTGTATAAGTGTAATTGCAAATACTTATCAACAAACGTTTTCGTTCTTCAACATTCGTTTATTCGATATTCACAAAGAATAGCATCCTAGCGGAGGTTATGTACGAGTCGAGACTGAATTCAAAGCAGATGCATGAATTGCGGGAATTGACGACATTAAAGAGTGGATACGGTTTGATCAACTTTAGCTTTCATTTGCATACCTTACAACTTTGCTTTTTTTCTACTTATACTTTCTATTTCGAAGTTTATGATATGTCTATGTGTAATAATGTATTTCATGTTGAGTCTTTTATATTAATCAAGTTATATGCTTTTGAGTTACTTTAAGAGTAGTTTTGGGGTTAACGAGATTGTGTATAGTTAATGGATCTGTGATTATAACGCTGTTTAGTGAGCCAACATTTTTGGAATGGTAACTTGCTAAATGTGGTTATGTGAGAGCGACCCCCGTACTAAGCATAGTAATATTGTTATCCAGGTTTATATAATCATCTTAATTCATTTGCACTAGATTTAGAAAAGTCATTTCATGTGTTGCTTTGCGGTGAATAATTAAATCTCTGAGTGTCTAGAACCGAGTCAGTTAAATTAATCTAGTGAACGTAATATCTTTGATGACCTTGCATGTTTTCTTTGCTATACTTGTTCATAGGGAAAATCTATATACTTTTATCTTCTATAATCTTTCATGCATTTATCTATTCATCCATCATTCGAATCCTCCTAACTAAAATCAAATCTATTTTATTTTCTTTATTCCGTTTCTCTTGTTGATCTTTAGAGCTGGTCCTTCCCTGTGAGATCGATATTTTTTAAAACTACATCGTAACAGTATACTTGCAGTGGTCGCCATTTTTCTATTTAGATAAGCGGTATTGACAACACCTGTTCGTATTTTGAACTTTTATCTTATTAGTAGAGAAGTGAGGAACAAGGTTTTTTGCTTCATTTTAGAATATAACCCCTTAGAGTAATCAGAGTCGAAACCTTGCGATCAACTCCAAACGATATAATTAATCCTTTAATGTTAAAAGAATTAGAAACTAAAAGCAGTAAAAGTAAGGGTCAGTCTAGTGAAGCTTTATTTGCCAAAGGTAAAAATGAAAGAAAGGTAAATGGTATAATAATGATATTTCTGATAAACTAAAAAATACTAGTGGTCAAACAAGTCAAGATAATAATAAGGCTAAATCATTTAAAGAATACACTTGTTAATACAGTAATAAAAAGGGCCATACTAGAAAGTTTTGTAAGCTTAGGTTAAGGTGTAAACCTGAAGTCAAACAAGTTGGATCAGTCAATAACACTGTTGAACTTGGGGATATTGAGGCTTTGATTGTAAGTAAAGATAGGGATCAAGAAGTCTAAATTCTAGACTCAAGTTGCACCTTTCACTTGACACCTAAAAACGATTGGTTTTCTAAATATGAAATTTTTAAAAGTGGAAAAGTTTTAATGGGAAATAATTCCTGTTGTGAAATTTTAGGTGACGGTTCTGTGTAACTTATAGTCAATGATTAAAATATTATGTTAAAGGATGTGAGGCATATTCCTGCTCTTAGGAAAAAAAATGATTTTCCTCAATTATTTAGACAGTAAAGGCATGTATTATAAGGTTCAAGGTAGAGTCATTGAAGTTATGAAATCTAATAATTGCATTATCAATGGTAACTTGATTAATGGCCTTTACTACCTAAATGATCATGTTGTTGAAGGATCCTCTTATGATGTTTCTAATTTTGATAAATGTAATTTGCAGCATAAAAGACTTTAGCACATTAGTGCCAAAGGTCTTGATTTTTTGCATAATAATGATATCCTTGATATATGTTAAAAACTAATCTAATTGAAAATTGTGAAACCTGCATTATGGGAAAATCTCATAGGAAAAGTTTCAGTAGTTCAACATATAAATCTGAAAAATGTCTTCATTACATACATAGTGATTTGTGGGGTTCTCCCAATGTTCATTTGTCTTTATCTGTTTCCCCATATTTTGTTTCTTTTATTGATGATTTTTCTAGAAAAGTTTGGGTGCATTTTCTTAAGAATAAAAGAAATGATTTTGAAAAATTTGTTGAATGGAATTATTGGTTGAAAATCATCAAAACCTTAAGGTTAAAATCCTTAGAACTGAAAATGGCCTAGAGTTCATAAATAATGCTTTTAAACCGTCCTGTTCAGAAAATTGTATTTTAAGACATGCAACATGTGCTTATACACCTCAACAAAATGGTGTTATTGAGAGGTATAAAAGAACTCGCTTGAACAAAGTAGATGTATGATGTATGAATCTGGTTTAAGTTCTAGTTTTGGGCTGAAGTAGCTCAAACTACTTGTTATTTGATAAATAGGTCTCCTAGATCTGTTATAGGTTTTAAATCACCAATTGAAGTTTGGTACAATAAGCTTGTAAGTTACTTTCATTTTAAGGTTTTTGGTTGTGCTGCTTTTGTTCATAAAAGTGGTTCTAAACTTGCACTCAGGGTCAAGAAATGCATTTTCATTGGCTACCTAAATGATTTTAAGGGTTACAAGTTGTGATCTATATCTGAGAATAAGGATACTACTGTTAGTAGGGTTGTTGTGTTTAATGAAATTATTTTTCCTAAAATAACTAGTAAATCTCAAACTACTCAATCACAGCAAATTTGGTTTGAGATGGAGCTTGAGAGTCTTAATCACAATAGGTTTCATCAACACCTAATTTGGAAAATGACACTTTTAATAATATTGATCAAATTGACAATAATGACACTCAAGTTAATGAATCTACCCCAAGATCTAGCCTTAGCGGAAGTCAATTTATTCAATCTTATCAATTGACCAGGGATAGAAAAAGAAGAGAAATAAGTTCATCCAAATATCTTGACACTAATGATTATGATTGTAATTACTCAGAATTCCTTGAATTTTCTGTTTGTGTTACTGATTGTATTGAGTCATATGAAACTCGGACTTATAATGAAGCTAAAAATTCAAATGAATGGATTAAATGTTTTGATGCTGTGAGCACGGGATTTTGTACCAGCTCGCGCGTTCGATGATGACGGCTTTTACGGGATTTTATCCTTGAATCACACATTTTCAAGTATCCTGACGTGTCCGAATTGGAACCCTCCTCGTTATTAATAAAATTATTTAA
>CATIWQ010870242.1:0-20687 GCA_949673415.1 Euphorbia schlechtendalii | reverse complement strand
TTAATGTATCTTGCTAATAATACAAGGCCAGATATTGCATTTTCTGTGAATTTGTTATCAAGATATAGTGCGGCACCTACACGAAGACATTGGAATGGAATTAAACATATAATGAGCTATCTTCGTGGAACTATTGATTTGGGTTTATTTTACTCATATGAACCCAAGCCAGAATTAATAGGATATGTAGATGCTGGTTATTTATCTGATCCACATAAAACTCGATATCAAACAGGCTACTTATTCACATATGGAGGAACAGCTATATCTTGGCAATCTACAAAGCAAACTATTACGGCTACTTCCTCAAATCATGCAGAATTAATAGCAATTCATGAAGCAAGTCGTGAATGTGTATGGCTGAGATAATTAATCAAGCATATTCGAGAAGCATGTGGAAAAGTAATGACTAAAGAAGATCCAACAACAATATATGAAGAAAATGTTGCTTGTATTGCTCAGTTAAAGGAAGGATACATTAAAGGAGACTACACAAAACATATTTCACCAAAAATTTTCTTCACTCATGATCTTGAAAAGAATGGTGAAATCAGTATTTAACAAATCTGCTCTTGCAACAATTTAGCAGATTTTATTTACCAAGGTTTTACCTTCTTCAACTTTCAAGAAACTGGTTTATAGCATTGGAATGAGTATCTTCAGTTAACTTGCGAACATGGGGAGCAAATACTGTACTCTTTTTTCCTTAACTAAGGTTTTTGTCCCACTGGGTTTTTCCTCGGTAAGGTTTTTAACGAGGCAGTGTCCCATTCGCAAAATTTACGCATCAAGGGGGAGTGTTGAATTATTGATGCTTTCGGCCGCCGTCTACTAAGTTGTACTATGCAACACTATGCACGAGACCTTATGTAATCTATTATTTACGTTTTGTGCCATTGAGTTTTCTTATAAATTGAATTCAATTTTTCCTTATTTATTACACATCAGAGATAAGAAATAAAATTTCTTTCATATTCTCTCTATACTTCTCCTCTTATAGCTATAACATTCTTGCAGTTATATTTTATTTCCAACAATATTTTCATATTATAATTCACATTTTCATTTGAATTGATATTAAAAATTACACCCTAAACTCTGCATGAACTACAAGTTCAACTGGTCCGCATCTAAAGACTCCAATCACCTTGTTAGTGCTGTTGAAAATTTGTGCAATTCTGAATAACTCAATGCATAAGAAAGTTACCTTTTAAAAAAATATGGATTTTTTAACAGGTTTTATCAAATAAAGTGATCACTTATCCTAATTAATACTCCTTGTGATGTTAAAAGATTTTCATTTTGCTCAACATTTCATTTTTTCTTTTATTTGTCATTTTCATATATCAATGCAAAATTTAATACTTTTTTCTTTTTCTATCTTTGCATTAATTATGAAAGATATTAAATATGAATAAAGTTATAAGGTAATATTATTTAAGAAGAAATAAGAAATAAAATTTTATTATATAATAAAGGAAATAAATTAATCATTTTAATAATATAGTAAATGTTTTATTAGTTTTAACAAAAATTTTAAAAACATATCCTTCGAAATTAATATCTTACTTTGTATATTTGAAAAGTGAACGTCATTGAAGATGAGATGACAGTTGTAAAACCCCACTTATTCAAGTAAATAAAACAAGAAATTTTTGATTAATTATATAAAATTAGTGGAGGCGTGAAAATAAAAAAAGTAACAGATTTATTAATCAATCTGGAATAATTAATAATAAAAGAGGTCAGATCCAATTGGATAGTTTAGCGCACGCTTAATGTGGTGAGAATTGGATGATGCTAAATCTTGCAACAATCATGAGAATCAGTTCAAAAATGACACAATTAATGCCCACTTTCTTTGATATGTACTAGACCTGTTCGTCGGGCGGTTCGGGCCGGGTTTGGTGGGTTTTTTACAAAAAATGTTAATCCAAACCCCACTCAAGCTCGTACTTTAGAACTTCAGGCTCGGGCCAGGCTAACAAAGTCATTCCCAAACCTGGCCCAAGCCCATGAATATTTTATTTGTTATTAATTTTTTTATTAAATTAATAGAAAAAATATAAAAAAAGTTAAAATATGTTTAAATTTTAAATATAATTGCATTTTTTACTTAAAATCTTTAATATTTAGTAACATTTATTGTAACTAAGTATAAAAATTTAATAGGATAAAATATAAAATCTTAAAATAATAATAAATTTAATGCATAAATATATAATAAATATATAAAATTATTCGTCGGGCCGGGCTCAGGTATTTATATAAAAACCAAGCCCGGCCCATAAATCTTCGAGCTTTGACGGGTTCGGGCTCGGGCCGGGTTTTTTAAAAAAATGTGTGTCCAAGCCCGGTCCATGAAAGCGGGCTCGGGCCAGGCCGGGCGGGTAGCCCGGCCCGCGAACAAGTCTAATATGTACTAGGCTTTCTTGATTTCCTTTTTTCTTGACGCTGCTCTTCATTCAATTTTTTATACTACTAATAGATTTTTTTTTCATTTTATTTTGTTAAAAAATATAAATATATTCATTTCAAGATAACTGTCAATTTTAGGTTGCTTGTCAATAAGATCACATTGGTTAAAGAAATGAAAATACTTATTTACCCCTTTGATTTTTACTAATCTGAAAGTTGATTTGATATTTTATTCTTTTTGTTATTTTCAATATACATTAAATAAGGGTAAAATGAATAAATTTTTTAAAAATGTGCATTGAAATCCTAAAATGATAGTTATTTTAAAATTTTTTTAAAATCCTGAAACGATAATTATTTTAATATGGACGAAGTATGTGTAAAAAAATGAATAGAGATAATGAAAGGGGATACCATTTTTTAAGTATAACAATTTTTTTTTTTTTTGTCAATCTTCAACCATTTCATCATACATCTTTATTCTAACCAATTATTTTCTGACATTTATTACCTCTTGCCCTTATTCCCCCTTTCCCTCCACTATTCCTATAGTAGTAAAATTTGGACATTAAACTAAGAAATATGGTTCATTTCGTTTAAAAAGTTACATTTATATTAAAAATATTTCTAATAAATAGTATTAATATTAAATTTGTTGTTTCAAACTAATAATTTAATTCATTCACATCAATGTACAATGTTTTTTAAAGTTTATATAACGTATATGCAAGTAATGAAAAAATTGGACACATTTCTGTTGAGGTATGTGTGACTTGAGTATTCCACATCGAAAGCTAATGAGTTAAGTAAATGATATATGATTGAGAAGGGCTCATTAACTTATTACCTTTAGGGTTTTGGGTTAGGATTGATGTCTAGCTCATGAAGTATATCATTTACTTGTGTGCTCATTATTTCTCCCGATCGAAGGCTCCCGAATCCTAGCAGGTGGTATCAGAGCCGGTACGACTTGTTTGAGCAAGATTGTGCTCAAGTGATCTTAACCCAGATGTGGTGATAACTCACACTTGAGGGGGAGATTGTTGGGGTAAGTATGAGTGGAGTATCCCACATGGAAAGTTAATGAGTTAAGTAAATGATATATGATTGAGAAGGGCTCATTAACCCATTATCTTAAGGTTTTGGGTTAGCATTGATGTCTAGTTCATGAAATATATCATTTACTTGTGTGCTCATTATTTCTCCCGGACCTAAGGCTCCCGGATCCTAACAATTTTAATTGTGTGCCCTAGGTCGTCGCGATCCCGACTTATGCCTAATGACCGGTCCTGTAACTAAGACGTGTATATTTCCATATCTAAAACTTATAGAACCTTTGGAGATGAAGGCTTGATTCGGGTGGTTAAGCGTCTAAGTGGCGAGTTTAAATCATACCGGAATAGGGTGATTTCAAGAATGCAATTAAATGAAGGCCGGTAAACTTTAAAAACATACCTTGTGATTTCACTAATTTTCAAAAAACATACTTTGGGGAATTTATTTTTTTAAAAAAATATGTCTTGTGGTTTGCAATCGTTAGTAAAAAGAGGAAAAAATATTTTTTTATTAAAAACAATAACATTGGCGAAAATATTTCAATTAATTTAACATTGCTATAATTTAATCATATCATTTAAAAATTATACATAAAAATTCAAGTAATTTTCAAAAATTCTTCATTTTATTATGATTTTTTTAAAGTCACCATTACATTTAAATTAATAAAAAATATTTGCGATTCTAGAAAAATTATAAATTTTATTATTAAGGTGTATTGTACTTTTATTAACTAAGCTTCAATAATTCAGTTCAAAATTATTACTCCTTTTATGACGTAATTAAAAATTGAATCATTTTTGTTAACAGTTTTACAAATCATATGACATGTTTTTGAAAAAATTTTCACAAGATATTTTTTTTTAAAATAAGTGAAATTACATGATATATATTTTAAGTTTACCCTTAAATGAAACAATAAAATTAATAACATACCTTTAAGATACTCTTCTTTTAACTATTCATTTTCTTCTTTGTTATTTACAATTGAGCAAATAAGAGAAAATGAGGGAAAAGGTTGACATAAATGTATTAAAATCCGAGGACAATTATATATATAAAAAAATCACTATAAAAAGTAACACTAATTGATTTATCCGTTGTTTGAAGGCTTTTGCAATATAATAAACGAAAGTTATAGAATATTAGGAGTAGTTAATAAGGTTTCAATTAAGATGTCCACAATATAATTTTAATTCTATAAAAGCTTTATTATAAGTGATGGCCATTATATTTGATTCATGTGAAATGGAAGGATACGACATCATTAGGTTCATACGAAGAATTGATGTTTCCTCCAATTTAGGGAAAAGCCTTTTTCCCCCAAAAATTATAGATATTACCACTTCTTATTCACAAGAGACACAGTATTTCTGTTATGAAATTTCATTTTATATTTAATTAGTTAGATTATTTTTTATTTATTTGGAGTACAGTTTCATCATATTTGGAATACTTATATAGTCAACAACATAGTAGTAATTTTAGCAAATACTACAAGGGTCATAATATTTCCATTAAATTAAGAATTTGCGCTCGCATTCTCAAAATATTAATTTATGCAAATATTATTTCTCTAATTCTGGCTGTTTAAGTCTTAACTTCTAATGCACTTGCATTAAGTTTATAAGAGTTTTTTTACTTAACCCTTTTAAAAGTTCAGTTGATTGCCTTAATCCAATTAATTAATTAATTAATTAAATTGTTCTTATGTAACATGATAATTTCACACATGGCAAGATTGGAGCTTGTCATCATTTTTTCACGCCCGTCCTTCCAAAAATATATTTAAGAACATGACTTTGACAAAAGTAAATAGAAAGCAGTTTTGAAGCTTCTTCGCCCTTAGATGGATTCGTTTCGAACATTTAGGACCTTGAGGTTTTTTTGGATGCATTTGTTTTTGAACATCCTTGGCAGATTGGATTGGATACTTTCTGTCTTTCCTTTGTTTACCAAAAAAAAAAAAAACATTTAAATTAAACCCAACATTTTGAAGTGTATTGCCCAGCCCATAATTGGAGACGATTTTAGGGCTAAATCAGTAGTATTGATAACTCAGGGGCCTAATTGATTTCTTCAATTTTTAAGGACTTGGATTTAATTTCCTGGCAGGCTCGACCGAATTACCGTTGTCGTTTACTTCTTCTCAAAATCTACTCCAACACAGGGATCCAAAATCTCAGCAATTTACCGCAAATTTGAAATAACATCGTTGTCGTGAAATTGAAACGAGTGTGAGTGAGATTCTCCACTTCTTCAAAGGTTTGGATCTCTGTTTTCATTGTAATGGCTACTCTTGGATTGGCGCCAGGGTTGTCACGGAAGCTCAAGAAGGTATTGGAATGTCGCACCGATACTCCGGATATGGTCTCATCGCTGGATGCTCTCTCTACATTTTACTCCGAAAACACTCCGCAAGCCCGCCGCAATCTCAGATCCACCATCGAGAAACGCTCTCTACAGATCAACAACCAGTTTCTTGAAGCCTCCAGTGCCGCCCAGCAAGTAATTTTTCACGTCTTTGTATTAGTTTTGAGACTTGCATTATATGTTTGGTTAATTTGATTTTTCTAATATGCTTTTGTGTAGGCTTTAGATCGAGTAGAGGAGGAGGTTGATGCGCTTGCTGAATGCTGTGACAAGTATGTTTTTCCTCTTTGTTCGTTCTCATCTCGCCTTTTTTTCTATTTCTTAACTTCGAAATGGAATTGGTAGAAGTTTGTTCTTTGTATTCATGGTTGTATTCCGTCCATTCATTTGTTAATGTAGAACCCTTGATCTTTCAGACGCTCTTTTAATCAGAATTTTCAGTTTGCTGTCCTGATCACGTTCCATTGCTGCAGAAGTTAGCTCCATTCTATTGCCTTGGCATGTGGAATTGAAATGGGATGTTATGAATTCTTGACTGACTGTTTTGAAGTGGTTGCAGGATCTTTGGATCACTTAAGGTGATCAAAATTCTTTATTTTGTGTGCAAAACATTTATAAGGAGTAAAATTTTACAAACATAGAAAATGAAAATTCTTTTCAAATATTTAATATCATCTACTAATCAATTTGAATTGCGATTATGTGCTAGTTTCTTCAATGCTTTTAAAACTTATCCAAACCTTAATTTTGTGCCATAATGTTGTTCAATTTACCTCACGTCGGTGTGATAGAATTTTTTTGCAGCCAAGTTATTTGCTCTAGAGAATGCTAAACTGACATATAAATGGCTGATGATCTGTTATCCTGATCAACTGATCCATCTTGTTGGTTTCTATCATATATTGTCAGTACCAAATTGACGGGGAACATCTTTGGTGATTAGTTGTTTCTATGCTACATGTGCTAATGGTATTTTAGATAATAAAAAAAGAATTTAGCTTATGATATTATCATAGCTATTAACTCTTGGTAATATATATAGTCAGTCTTATAGAAATCAGTTACATTAAGTGCAAGGAATAGGTAGAAAGTGGTGTTTGTGCATGTGTACGTATGTTTTTATACATATTGAAGTTCAGATGTGATAGCCTCCGGAAATTGCAGGGCTTTGTATAAAAAATTAATTAATGCTAGAATCTTCCATGCTAAGGTTACCTAACAGCTGTTGTTTGAATTTTATTGATTTCCTACCTTCTTAGGATGGCAAAGGCTTTGAATAGTTGTAGTGCAAGCACAGGTGATATAATCAGCACTACAGAGAGGCTTAAGCAGGAACTTGAGATTACCACACAAAGGCAGGAGATAGTATCATGCTTTCTCCATGATTATCAACTCTCTAATGAAGAGGTTTTTAACCACTGCACCTTCATTTGATCTGCAGTATATCCGTTCCAAATCCAATTGAACTGAAGACTTTTCTCCACATAATTACTTTCTTTTGCATCTTATATCTGCTAGATAAGTGCACTGAGGGATGAGGACTTAAATGAAAATTTCTTCAAGGCGCTCTCACATGTTCAAGAAATTCATGCTAATTGCAAAGTACTATTAAGGACACATCACCAGGTAAACGGAATTTTTTAAGATATAATATTTTGTTTTTCTTTTGGACTTTTTTGTGTTGTCAGGTAGTCCATCATTTACAATTATAGTCAGTTATTTGAGGCTTAACTGCTACAACTAGATAAAATAAACTCAAATTACCAGTAAACCTCAAACTATTTGTCATGTAATGTGAAGTTTTTTCATTTTCCTTCGTCAAGGCAAGTGATATATATGATAATAGGTCTGCTTCTTGTTTTCATTGAGTCATTACCTTCGAGAAAACTATGCACAAACCTTGTGAAAACCTACTTTACGCCAAATGATATCAATGAAGCTTAAACTTGAGAGAGAGATACGCACGCAATTCTACATCATAACTTTGCATGTCCAAAAAGTATCACTACTGGTACATGGACTTGTAGGTATGAGTTTATGTAGTTCCTTTGTGGAATTTTGTTTCAGGTCTGATTACTGTGTTATGGAGTGTAAAATCATAGTGAGTAGATAATAGCAGGCAGTGCTTTAAGGATTTGCATCCTGTCTCCAATTTAGAAGTGTTCCTTAGGGAGATCAGCGAATTTAGAGTATAATTACTGTTTTCTCTTCTGCCTTTATTGAAGTAAAGCTTTTATTTGGTTATTTATTATGTTCATATGTTGTTTCCTCTCTTTTTATTCTTCACCTTTACAGCGTGCTGGTTTAGAGCTCATGGACATGATGGCAGTGTATCAAGAAGGAGCATATGAGCGCCTTTGCAGGTGAATATATATAATTCAAGTATAAAATAGCTCCCTTCCTTCTGCTTTTTAGTTTTTCTGTGAATCATTTTTCCATTACAATAAGAAAAATCTTTAAAACAGATCTTAGTGCTGATGATTCACTGGCTGTAGAACAATGAATGCATCTTCCATGCCATTCTTCTTCTTGTGGTCTACCCTTTCATTGTTTGTAAATTGTAATTTGTTCCCCTGATGAACCTTTGTCAGCTTATCTGTAATCCTTTAAAGATCCAGATATGGAATCACTGTTAGGGCTGTCTTCAATAATTTTTTTCTCTCTTTTTGGAACAGAGACAAAAGGTACATGAGCTGCTATTATGATGATTGATTGAATTACTAGAAGTTCTCACACTTAGTTTCTCTTAAATTTAATGCCGACCTCACTTAAGCTTAAATCTAAATTAGTTCTTAGCATGTTGCACATAAATTTTGATTGTGGATCTTAATTTTTTTCCAATCTGATCACCTCTTTTGTTCTGTTGTGTTTTGTTATGTTATGAAATATATGGTCTTACCTAGTTAATATTTGTTGTATAACTTAGACGGTGTTGATTTGCTTGGCATCTAGGTGGGTTCAGGAGCAGTGTAGAAAATTGGGTGATGCTGATAATCCTGAAGTTGGCGAACTTTTGAGAACAGCAGTTCGCTGCCTGAGGGAAAGACCTGTCCTTTTCAAGTATTGTGCTGAAGAGGTGATTCTCTTGTCATCGAGTTGAATTTAGATCATGCATTTATTCCATGTCAGATAACCCCTTTGAACTAATCATACAGGTAGCGAACATGCGGCATAATGCAATGTTTAGACGATTCATAAGTGCTCTTACACGTGGAGGTCCTGGTGGATTGCCAAGACCAATAGAGGTTCTTGCACACGATCCTTTGCGATATGTGGGTGACATGCTTGGATGGTTACATCAGGTCTGTTTGGAATAGTCAATTTACTTATTTTATTTCTTATTTTCTGATATACTTTTGCTATTTTTTATGAAAGTATAATCTTTCTCGTCATTTATCAACTATTACTTTTTCATTCCATATGCAGGCTGTGGCATCAGAGCGTGAACTTGTGCTTATGATATTTGATCCTGATACTGTGCTAGATTCTGGGTCCACAGCAAACCGACTTTCTAAGAGTGTAGAGAATGGTTCTGGAAAGACAGAATCTGACCTAACATTTGTTTTAGATAGAATTTTCGAAGGAGTCTGCCGGCCTTTTAAAGTGAGAGTGGAACAAGTATTGCAGTCACAACCTAGTCTTATAATTGCTTATAAACTCAGTAATACCCTCGAATTTTATAGCTACACTGTAAGTTTAGCTTATACCTGTTCTTTTCTCTAAGAATATCTGTTGAATTGCATTTGGTTAAGTTCTCTCACCTGAATAACTTGCTAGAATTTCTGAAATGACAAAAAAGTTTGAAGAGAGGGAGAGGATTGGAGAGATAACCTGAAAAAAGAAAGACGACAGTTGTGGAAGAAAATCACGCATTCTGTAAAATGCTGTTGAAACATTGAATGGTCCCATTGTAGCATTTGAAGTAGGGCTATGGTGTTCTATTCACCATGCCAATGAAAGATAGCTGCACTGGACCAGATATTATAAGTCTTTCTAGGCACTTAACCGTAACGAGCAAGACTCAAAAACCAACAAAAAATTTGATCTTAAATTATGTATTTATATGCACCTACTGATGCTCTTATGCTTTAATTTGGCTGAAAATTTTCACTCTTTCTCATGGTTTTGTTTTAGATGTCAGATTTGCTTGGTGGAAATACAGCTCTCTACAGCACACTTTGGATGCTAAAAGAGGCTTCTCAGAAAACATTTTTTGACATTCTGAAAAGTCGTGGAGAGAAGCTTTTGCGCTATCCTCCCCTTGTTGCAGTTGATCTGTCCCCACCTGAAGCAGTGATGGAAGGAGTCTCCATTCTACTTGAAATAATCAAGACACATAACAGTATGATGATTCCTGCTTCAGAGAAAAAACTTGATTTTGATCCTGTGATATCTGCTACACTTGATCCCATCATTCAGGTATTTTATACCCTTACCTTTTTTTGTGGTCAATAATAGGAAAAGTTACATTATGGTTCTAGTACGGACAAATGATTCTGAAATAGTTTGCCTGAAATTTCAGTTAATTTTTTCATATTTTTACTTACATCAGATCTCAACTTTACCCAGTCCTTGCTGAAATGAATTTAACCCATTGAGTTTGTACAAGAATCGCCAGATTATTTAAGAGGAACTAATCATTGCAAGCCTTTTGAGAATTAATTATCATGTGATGTTTCTTTGAGTACAACCAGTTGCAAGGACCACTTGTAGAAATTCATTTCAATGGGAGTTCCTTAGATAGATTATCGTTTTGTTTATATTAGAAAAATGAAATTTTATAAAAGGGGGAATATCATAAAACATCACTTAAATACGAGGGATGTTATAGGGAAGATTATCTCTCATATAGTGAAAATCTTACCCAAACATCTGCTCGGTTGATGTCTGGGAGTTGGGGCTATTCTAAGGATTCAGTTTTGAATGTAACCTCTTTTGTTCGATCAAGTGCTCAATATGAATTTGATAGGTTTTCTGATGGTTGTAGATGTGCGAGAAAGCGGCAGAGGCACACAAGTCCAAGAGTATTAGCCATTTTTCTAAACGAAGAATGAGCTCGGACTCCAGCCAACTTAATAGATCTTCAGTTGATGCCCTCTTGACGAATAACAGCTCTGCTCCAGCCACTCAGGTGTGTGCTTTATTTCTATGCTTCCTTTCTGATATCCTGATTTTCCAATGTTGATTTGTAACTGAAGTACATTTTAGTAATGATGACATAAGCTAACGTGAAGATTTTGATTTGGTTTAAAAGATTAGAAAGTTAGAAATAAGGTTGGTTAAGGGTAAGTATGCTAGGAAATCCAATGTGACACTGATTGTTCTGTGTGTGTTATATGAGCTTTTTAATTCCCATCAAACTTTTACTACTTACTATTCTTAACTTGGACCTGAGTTGGCAGAAAAAAAGGAAGGATTAATGCCTTCCTCGATTATCAAGGATAGAAAAATAAAACCTTGAGCAAGTCTGTTATGAAATCCTTCCACTTTCGAAAACGAGCTTTAGTTAAATTCCTTGCTTACAGAATGATAATAGTATAACTTGTTAAGTTTTCAACTAAGGTTCTTGTTGTTGGAAAAGTATCCTATTAATGCTAGCATACGACTTTCATAAACATGTCTGATTGGAGCTCGTTATAGAGTTGTTATCTTTACATGTACGACCTTGTATGAAAAAATTAATTCTTCAATTGAACTCTTGTGATTCACTCCCCACTTTTTGACGACTGCAGGCAAAAATTAAAATTTACAATTTTATATGTTTTCTTGTATTCAAACTTGTACAAATTATTGCTGACTTCTCATTTCCGAATCCTGAATCCTTCTTTGTGGACTATATATTGGCTAATACCATGACTAAATGCAGAATAGTGAAACACCTTCCACGATTTTTCTCCTCAATTGCTTATGTGCCATCCAACAACCGCTGCACAGCCATGAGGTTGCTGCTGAATATGTAAAGAAACTCGGGGCAATGATAGATTATCATTTGAATGCCCTTGTTGCGAAAGAAGTCGATGCCATTCTGGGGCGATGTGGTCTGTCAGAAAAGATGTCCCACTTTAATACTTCTGTGAATAATGAAGTTGGGACAAATATCCCCCTTACGGAGAATGACGACACTTCTGCTGCTTCTCTTTCTGAATCTCTCAAGGCTTTCTTTGGGCTTGTATTAGGAAGTGAAAATTCAATCCCTGAGTTCGAGCAGTTACAGGTACCCAAGTTGCGGTCTGAAGCATGTGTTCTGGTGGCTAGATCGCTGGCTGAAGCTTATGAGCTTATTTACTCAGCAATAATGGATCCCAAAAACGGTTATCGTGAACCTAAGTCGTTGGCTAGGCATCCTCCAGATCAGATAAGGACCATTTTAGGAATTTGAAGATCTGTACTGGATTTTCCCTCTTTATTCATTGCCAAGTAAATTTAGTTTTAAGATATTGAATTGACATTTATTTAGTTTAATTTTGTGCAGTTTTCTGCTGCAAAGACAAGGCTGATCATACAATAAAAGGGGACCCCCTTATCACTTTTAGGCCCTGTTCAGGGCTGAAAGCCGCAGAATTGTTGGAGAAAGCACCTGTTAGGGTACTTTTCCAGAAAACAATCAGAATAGGCCTTATTTCATCCTGTTAAACCAATGTCGTACTAAGATAAAATTGTGTTTAAAATTAAACTGTAAACATGAAGTCTGATTTCCCTTTTTATCAAGTAACAATGATATTAATATTTGTTGGTGTTAAGAAAACCAAGAATGGACTGAGCGGTGCAGTAAGCAATAGCCTGAACGGTAACCATAGGATTAACCCCCAAAGCAGTTGGAAACACACTTGAATCTGCTACAAACAATCCTTCCATTTCCCATGTTTCTCCCTTTTCATTCACCACTGATTCCTTCTCTTTCAACCCCATTCTGCAGCTCCCCATTTGATGTGCTGAACATAATTCCGTTGTCAATTCTCTCAATGATCTCCTACTCTCCTCCTTCACCGCCTTCTCGAACTCTTCCTTGTTCATCTTCTTCAATTTTATGCTCCTCCCTTCGAAATGATGCGTCCCGATTTCTTCTGCTCCTGCTGCTGCTAGTATCCTCAGTATCTTCTCCAATCCTTTCTGTAGATTCTCCTCGTCCCTGCCTTCCAATTTGTATGAAATTGAGCTCGGAGACTTCACTTTTCCTGACCCTCGATCTCTTGCTAGTGCAAATACGTGCGCTGTCCTCGAAAACCTTTGCATTTTCGATTTTATGTCGAACCCTGATTTCCACGGGATTAGGCTTGAGAACATTCCGGGGTGTAGTGATGGTGTTTGGATCACTGCGCCGTACCCGGATTCGTCAGCATTGGAAACAACCGTTGACATTGCTGTCATTATCGCTCCTTCGTAGCTCTTTTTCGCTATTTTGGGGCGTGGGTCGGGATTTTCGGGGAAGTATCCCCATGCCATTGTGACTGGATGGAGATGCAGGTTTTTGCCGATATTAGCATTCTTGAGTCCACTTCTTTTCAACAGTGGAGGAGTCCCAAGTGCTCCACATGCCACAATTGTTGCCTTTGATTCAACAACAAACAACTCCTTCCGGCCTTTCGATTCAAATTCAAACACAACTCCAGTTGCTCGCTTTCGATCACCGCCTTTCTTCCACTCGTGCAAAACTTTAACGGCTTCGCACTGAGGAAGAATCACTCCGTTGCCCGAGTTAACCAAGTCTAGCAGCCATGTTTCGGACGTTCCTTTCTTTGTCCCGTCTTTGCAGCCGAGACAACACCAGCCACAGTGGTGACCAGCAGATGAGTTTCGAGGAATGTTGCTCACTGGATACCCCAATTCTTCACACCCTTTTCGTAAAACCGCATTGTTAAAATTTTCTTCGAGAATCTCAGACTGGACCCCCATTTTATTGCACACAACATCCAGCGCTTCCTTGTATCCCTTAGTGCCAAACATCTTCAAGCCGCAGCTTTCGCTCCATTCTTCGATGACATGTTGCGGAGTTCTCAGAGAAGCGGACCAGTTTATAGCAGAGCCCCCACCAACGGTGGACCCAGCAAGGACCACGAGACCCATATCATCAGTAGCCAGTAAACCACCTGAAAGGTACATTTGATCCATAGAAGGGCCTTCAAGAAGGGAAAGATTGTTTCTTGCGAAGTAACTTCCTTTCTCGAGAACAAGAACTTTGAAACCAGCATTCGCAAGAACTCCAGCCACAACTCCCCCGCCTGAACCGGAACCAATCACAACAGCATCACATTGGATGACCAAAGAAGGATTTGTAGCAATTTTCGAAGAAGGTAAGGAAACTGAGAATCCGGATTTTCGGAGAGAACTAGCTGCTACATCTCTAGGAAGACTGAGATTGATGATTCCTTTAACAAGGGGACCAAACAGATCGCATTCTTGTTCTAGTTCTTCATCTTCATCTGTGAGGTTAACATAATGTTTTTTGAACTGAGGATCAGGTCCGGGATAATCTATCGCTTTCCATGACAAGTTATCATTTTTCTCATCAACCTGCAAACTGAAAACATACTAAGAATGCAGAAGAAACAAATGAAAGAAATGAATAAAAAAGAGAAGAGAAGAGAAGAGAAGAGAGGGGGGAGACCTGAGAGAAGAAGACGAGGAGAGTGAGGAGTTTGAGAGACTTGAAGAACATGCGAAGAACGGGGAAAAAGCTGCGAGACCAACTCCGCAAAGCTGTGTGTCTTTTATGTAAAGGGAGCTGTGGGAAGCTTAGAAAGTAGGGGAATTTGGGAGAAACGGAAGCAAACCCACAAAGCACGAAACTGCCAAGGCAAGTAGAAAGCAGCCAAAGAGTTAACCTCATTAGCCACGTCTTAGGGTGCTTCATTCTTCCACTTATCAACTCTCCTAGCTGCATTCCATCCATTCCCACTCTCATCATTTACCCATTCATACATATAATCTCATACCAAATTTTATGTTTTTCTTACAACGCTAGCGGTTAAATTGTTCTCTAGTATTAGTTCATTCGTTGGTAACCAATGTTTTAGTCTACTTGTTGACATTAAATTTATATTCTAAAAATCACAGGTTCAAGTCATGTTCGTTGTATTTAACCAAATAAAAAAATTATGGTTTGTATTCAATAAATTTATATAATAGTTATATAAAGTGTTTAAAATGTTCCAACTACTCTCCCTTAGTTTTTGGTTGGTTTTTGACGGACTTCGAATATTTGGAATTTATATCATATGTTAATACAAATGCATACATAAAATATTCCAGATTCTAAGCATTTTTTCAAATTACATACTAGCAAATATAATCTGTGCAATTAATATATGTTCACATCCTCAATAGCAAACACGAATTTTAGATTTTCTCTCTTTGTGGAACGCATCCAAAATCACTATGCACAAAAATAAAAACTATTTTGTTTAAATTTGAATCGAACCAAAATATAAGTTTGTTATAGTTTATAGCTTTTCAAATATTATGATATTTAGTATATATTTTTTCTATTGTGACCTAACAAATTGGGGCTCAGTTTTTTCTTCGCCAAAGGATAGAAAGACAAACTATAACTTAAAAAAATTGACTTCAAATTTGAATATTTCTATTTACTGTCTAATACACCTCATATGTCAATCTAACACTAGCTTATCATAATAAAAGCCACTAACTTAAAGCTATAGAGACCCTGTTAAACCATATGCTCTTTCAATCAGTTTTGAGTATTTTTATTCAATCAAAACATTTTATTTTTTATATTTGATTTTAATTTAAAGGGGTTAGAATTAAGCCCAAATTTCTGAATAGCTTTTGAAGCTCTCATCTTAATCCATCTACTAGTAAAATTTAACCTGATCAAAATTTTCAATAATTTGTAACTTTCATAGAAGTGAACTTTGATATCCTTTGTAACTTAATTAAACTGTGCATTCTCATCTAAAAAGGAAAGAAGATTTCGTATCCCAGAAACGTTTTCTGCACACTATTTTTTTATTATAAAGAATTCTGCATATTTCCAACAATGCCGACGTTGAAGAAAAACAGTAAAGATAATGAAATTTATATAAAAAAATTGTAATTTTTCTCTGCACATGGTTTAAAAACGTCATTATCATATTTTTAATAATAGTGTTATTTTACTTTATTATTTCTTTGACTATTTATAGAATTTGAACCCCTTAACTTTATAATAGTTAATATCAAATGTGAGGATATATTTGAAAAAAAAATCATTAAATGTACTTTCAATTTATTAAAATGAGGACTATTTACTAATTAAAAAATTTGAAGTACTGAATTACAAATTAAATACTACAATAATGATTCCAATTATAGAAAAAACATTTTCTTTGTGAATAAACGTCTTTTGATTTTATTAGGATTGTAAAGGATATGATTTGTGCTGGTATCTGGTATTTCTTCAGTAAAAAAAAGGAAGAGTGCATTCCTATAGAATTTGTTAGATAAAGAAAGTGATATAACAGTAATTATAATTTTGTATATGATATATTATTAGTTTAATTTGTTGGTTAAATATTACTAAAACTTATCTAATTTTGGTAATAAAATTTACAGGTTTAGCAATTAAAGACCAAATACAGCTGTTGATTTTAAATAGAGTACAACGAGGATCAAATTTCAAATCATATAAAATAAATTATCTAATAATAATAACAACAACTTCAATCATTTAATGTATTTCCCATACTAATACATAAAAGGACACATTCAAAAATAAATGTAGGAGATATTAAAAATAGCAAAAAAAAAATCTAGAAAGCTTGCGTGGACTTTATGATCAGCAGCACTTCCATATATGTATATACATGCCGTTTTTATTTGGTAAAACATTTCTTTCATTTTCTATATATTAAATCTCTCTTTTTTTATTTCTCAACTCAAATGTATGTCATTTTTATATCTTGCATTTTGTTGAATACGGGAAAATATAAAAAAATTACTTGATATATCCAATAGATAATAAAAAGAGAATTGATGTCTTTTTAGGCAAAATTATGTATGATTAAAGTATACAAACAATTTATTAAATTAGTAAAAATTTCATATATATATATTTTGAAAATATATACCAATCGAATTAATGCATCTTTAAACTATATAACGAAAATAAAATGAAACGATCATTGAAACGGAAAATGGATATTGAAAAATGTTAAAAACGACTTTGAATTCGAAAATTCAAAAACTGAATAAAAGAGAGATGTGAAATTTATGAAACTAAAAATGATACGTACACGTTGAGGAGTTCCGGCCATGGAAGCAGATGATCGGAAAAACTTGGCGGCGGTGGTAGATTTGTCACCGGGAATGGAAATTGAGGGAAGAAAAGTATCAGAAATGGCAGTTAGAGATTTCATTTCCCTTGCAGATAAAGAATTCACATAATGTACAGATTGAACCACTTGATGACGACGATCAATTATATCTCCCAACTCAATCACTGCTGCTGAGTTTTCTTCCATTTTCATTTCCCCTCTCTCTCTCTGCAATTTTCTTTATGTATTTATAGCTAACTAATGTACATGTTTTCTCCTTATATAATGAAAGCTTCATATGTGTGACTTAAGCATATATATTGTGTCAGTTTGGTTCGGTTGTATTGTTTTTATTATTAATGACTTTTTTTCACCAGAATAGTACGAGACATAATTTAACTATTCCTTTAATTTTTAAAAAGATGAATCCACTTTGTTGTTGTTGTAGATTATGGTTACTTTGTTTTTAACCAAGTAATCTTTCCTCTGCCCCTTATTACCATTAGATCCATTATCACAAAACTCGTATAATGGTGATAAGAAATAAAGTAGCGCAGACTTTGTTCAAAATAAAATCATCATAAAAAAAATTCTAATTTTTTTATTATATATAATGTTTGTTTTGGTAACATATCTAACATATTGTTATAAATACTTTACATATTTATAAACTTTAATTTGTTAAATTTAATGTTATTGGTACTTTGATTTGGTAGTAAAATCTGAAGACCAATTGATTTTGAGACATATCTCAGTCAAGATTCTCTGTATTTTTTAGTGAAATTCTAACATATATAGTGAAATTATTATACTTTACGAGTTTGATATCACATCTAACTGAAAAATCATAATTAGTGTATTAATCCCTTCTCACTTGTCTCCGATGTGAAATAACACACATTAAAGGATTCTCTAAATTTGAAATTCGATACATTTATAAATTTCAATCAATTTTAGCAATTCATCTCGTTTTTATGATTGCGATTTATATGCATTAAAATTATATCTCAACCATTAAAAGTAAATGAATGGTTAAAGATTGATTGAAATTTAAAAACGTATCAAATTTCAAATTTAAAGAATCCTTGTCCACGCATGTTGGAAACCAGCATGGTGATTCCTCATGTGAAATTGTATAGATATTATGAATACTCTTCATAGGTCATATTGACTTAAATTTTTTGGTGATTTGTTATATTGACGTACTTATTTGCATAGTATATTCGTTAATTAGAGTGTAATCTGGTTTCTTTTGTCAAATTAATTAGTTTTGATGTGATATATTAGACATCCAACTACATCAAGTTGCAAGGTTATCTTTCATTTAACAAAAAGCCATGATTTGGAACCCTCAGCCAATTTAAAATGGGAGGTTTCAACCATTAATTTATGATAAAGTCAAATTTGGATTACATAATATATGTTGCTCGTTAAATTTATATATTTATTAAATAAAATCTCCAAACATTTTCCTGAAAGTGTTATAGGGTGGTTTTGAAAAGTTTCATTTGTCAAATATTCTATTGCTTATACGATTTATGTAATACTGTTTGTTAGGGTTACTAAATTTCATAAAACTCTTTAATACAGTTAAAAAGTTGTGTTCAAAACAACTAAAAACAACTTTTGATAATCATAAATTCCATTTACAATTGATTTTGATTATGTGAAGGCAAAAGATGATTGTTAAATAAGTTTTCAAACATTTGGTATCAACAAGTTCAAAGCTCTGAATCAAATATACTTTTTTTATTTACTTTGATATCGATCATGAAAACATTTCTACGAGTCTTAAGCGTGTAAGTAATGACGAACGAATGAACACATATATGGTTGACCTTATATAGTTATATAACATAAGATATAACCAAATGAATTAACAATGAGATCCAATATACACTGCTTATATATGGTGACATTAATGTGCGATTTTAGTAAGAAAAATGAAGTGAAGTACGTAATTTGGACAAAACGTGGAGAGCATGTGGTTGTCAGACCTGACCCGACCCCTCAAACCAGTGAAGACAAATGGTCAAGGATCAGCGGTTCAACCAGGGTTCAATCATTTAGAACATATCTGTTAAAAAGAATATTTTCAGTATTCTGTAACATAATATATGTTATAATAAGCACCAAACTATTGTGTAATACCAAATTTAATATCAAAGCTAGTGTAGAATACTTAGTAATATTTACACATAATATTCATTGAAGTTTTATATTGGAAATTATATAAATTAATCTATCACAAAATTGAAAAGTAGATTAGAAAATACACACAAGAACCTATGATGAATTGTTAAAACTTAGAAAATTATTGGTTTGAAATTATATATAAATTAATTAAATTATTAAATTTATATAGTCATAACACAAATATTTACCATAGAAATTGATAAAAATGGAGATTGAAAAACACGGAGAATTGTTAAAATTAACTTTAACAAAGTTTTAAACAGTCTAAATTTTATATGCTAGAATTTTGTGTATTTTTATTTAAAAAATTAAAAATAAATTTTATCTAACATTGACCCACTAACCCGTTACGGGTCGCTGGACTAATGATCCAACCGATCGACTCACAGAGTTTTTAACGATGAAACATACAGTGGGTTATTAGCATGACTCAGACAACGAATCCGGATTTAATTGATCAAGATGTGACGAGTTTATATAGTTGAAGGGGAAATTATATTAGGCACTTGGTCTTCCACCTGGATTAAGGACCTTCCCATTCAAAAGTGAACACGTGTACAATTTTTATAGCTCATCCCTTCCAATTCTTTCTTTCATCTTCCCCAACCCTAGTTTACAGAAAATTCAACGCTACCTCCTTCCAGTTTCTTCATTCAGCTAACTCTGATCGACGACCTTCTACCACCAATAATTTTGCCCTCCTTTCCATCTCCGTCATCGCCAATTCTCCAGCCATCTTAGCAAATTTCAAATATATGATTTTTGTAGCATTCTTGTTGTTTCAAAAAATGAAACCAATTTGTAAAAAATGAATTTGGCTTTGAAGCCATTTAGCTATGTAGGCATAGTTTGTTTACTGTAAATGGATGGTTGTCTTGCGAGAGATAGTTTGGTTTGAATGGTTACTCTCCTCTCGTTTATTTGATTTGATGAGTTTGGTAAAGTAAAATTGTGCAAAAGTGAATCACTGTGGAAATTGATTCTTGGAATTAGAGTCAAGATAAGATTAAAATCCAATTTTATGAAATAATAAAACACCAAATTGAATTTTCACATTTCCAGCAAAGATAGGTTCTTGAAATCTGTAAGATCAATGAAGAACTGAGGGCAACGCGAACAGCTTTTCCACTAAAAATGGAATGTGACAGAGAGAGGAACAATCGATGGTGGCTGAAGGTGAGTATAGAGGGGAATCACCGGTGGAGGAAGTGAGGACTGAGAAGTTTAATAAAGCAAAAAAACGTTGAGGAAGATGAAAGAAAGAATGGGAAGGGAAGGGAAGAGCTGTAAAAATTGTACACGTGTTTACTTTTGTATGAGAGAGGTCCTTAATCCAGTGGAAGTTCCCATAGTTGGAGAGAGAAGAAGTAGAACAGAAGAAACCAAAAACTG
>CATIWQ010870240.1:0-31682 GCA_949673415.1 Euphorbia schlechtendalii | reverse complement strand
TTAATCATAAATAAATGGTATTTTGTGTTTTAAATGTTTTGAAATTGGAATTAGTGTACACCACTAAGCAAATTGCTTAGCGTGTAGTTATTTTCTACACGCAGATTCAGAAGCTCTGTAGATAGTGTGGACCAGAGTGGTATAAGTGGATCAGTTTAAAGACTACAAAAAGGGAAAAGACTCAAGGTGGATTATTATTTTCGTGTAACATTTTGGTCTATAAAATAATGGCATATACTAGTTAGTGTGAGGAGCGAGTATTGCATTTTGATAATATTTGGAGTTTTCGAATATGAATATTGGAAATAAATTTGTTTAAGTATTAATGTGAAGTATGGTGAATTTATAAGTTACTGTTATAAGTTACTGCTACCGTGACACTCCCGATCCGGGGGTGTTACAGGAAGGAAAGGACTAGCTTGGCTCTGTAAAAGAGATGAACAGATAGAGGAGATTTTTTCTCAAGTGAGACCTCAATCAAATAAGTCAATTAGGGAACTACCCCTATTCATGAACTGGGGAACGGAACCTTAAACTAAGGAGACATAGCTAGCTCAACATCAGGAAAGGCACTAGATTATCATAGTGGCGATAAATGTAGATTGGGAGCGGTGAAAAACGATTCAGAATAAGAAAGTTAGGTCATGTTTTCTTCGAAAGCTAAATTGTACTTAACTGAATTTAACTTATTTCATTTAAATTTATAACTACACATAACTGAACTTAAATTAACTAAATTTAACTGAAATTAACTTGATTTAACCTAACTTAATTAATTTGCAGTTCAAGAAAACATATCCTTAATTACAATATATTTCCTGAGTTTGAATTGTATATTTATAAATAAGATAATTAATTGTCTTAAATTGCATCTTCCATAAGTAAAATATTGATAAACTAATTATTCAATGTGATAGTTCACATTAATAATGGACAAATCATATCCAAAAAAAGTGAATATAACAATAGTAGAATTTTTTTTTATTTCAAAGTCTATATATTAAGTGTTAAAGAAAAGAATTGACCGTCTATTTAAAATGTTCAACACAATTTATATTAGTGGTGTATAAATTAACATAATGCAATAATGGGGCAAATTAAGCAATGACCAAATTGACGCTCACTTTTTTCATTTTATATTTTTTTTTATAGAGAATGCAAAGACAAAGCAACATCTACATCTAAGTCAATTGTCCAACCAACCATCCCTGGAAAGATGTCGTTTCATTTTTGTATTTCAGGGTATTTATAACTAATTTTTAATTACAATTATTTATTATTTATTGTTGTTGAATATAATTATTTTTTTGCCTCTCCATAATCAATTTTTACTTTCAAATTAGTTAACTTAACAGTCATCTAATAATTTTTACCAAACTAGCAGAATTATTGTTTTGAAGAAAAATAAATATTAAGAGAAAACAAAATATTAAAAATACTCACTAGTTTATTCTTATTAAATTTTGAAACTTTTAGCTATTTTGATAACTTAATTATTTTTGTTAAAGATATTGATTATAAGAAATGTTCTTGACTCATTTCTAACTGGGAAAGTAATTTTTTTAAAAAAAAAATTTCGCAGAAAGAGTATTTGGGTTTGATTTTCCATAATCCTCGGTCATTCCTAATTCTTACAATCTTTAATTTTAGTACTCTTTTGTTTTTTATTTTTTTGAATTTGCAGATCTCCGTATTCTTACATAATACGCTGACACTTATATATAACAAACATATTATAGGTCAAACTTTAAAAGATTGCTATGAAATCTATGTTTATAAAAAAAATATAAGGTAATTTCAATCATTTACAAAATGAGTGTGAGAAAATTTTTTACAAAAGAAATATGTGGTATCATAAAATTTGCAAACGAGTCTATAATTTCTAATGGGTTGTATTACATTGAATATTTTAAATTAATTTAACCTGATTATTTAAAAGTTGGGTAAATTTTAAAAAAAATACCATGTATTTTGAGTTGTTTTCAAAAAAGGATTTGTGATATTTCGAATCTCGAAAAAAGATCTGAGGTTTTATACCATTAGCAAAACAGAAATTTTTTACTAATACCGTTAAAATCGATCACGTGACAAAGGATAAATTTAAAAATTAATTCTCACTGAAAAAAAAAAAAATCTAATTTCTCATTTATACCCCTCTCTCTCTCTCCCCTTAACTTCATTCCTTTTCTTCCACTTTTTCTCCCTAATTAATCCATGATTAAGTGTGCCTTTTCTTCCACTTTTCCTCCACGCGATGCTATCCTTGCATCTCCTCAGGCGGACGCTAAAATTCATCATCGGAAAGGTTGGGAGCGGATCTGTAACTCGTTCCGACTCAATTCCGATTGAAGGATGCGAACAATGCCAAAATCACTGGTTCATGCTAGATCTGATATTTTTTACTTCTTTGCTGTCGGGTTCTCTTCCTCTGCCGATTTTTTTCCTTTTTATGCCTCAGTTTGTAATTGTTTGCCCATGGAAGACCCTTCTTGGAATCGGGAGGTTCCGTGACAGAATCCGGAACTGCTGAAGACATGTTGCCGATCGTTAGGCATAATTGTTTACATGGGTCTCATTCAGCAGGTGCAGCACTTTTTCAAGGTTAATAAATCACCGCCAAACTTGAAAGTAGAAGCAACTTTACAAGATGAGGTGGAAGGTTGGGAGGTGGTGATGAAGGAACGGTTATCGAATGTGAGAGAAATGGAGATTTGAATAATTGAGTTAGTTTGAATTTAAGGTTTGGTTAAAAGAAGAATATGACTAAATTTAAATTTTCCAAGATGTTCCTTAACACGTCATCGAATTTAATAATGTCAGTAGAAAATTTCTATTTTGTTAATAGTATGAAACCTCATGCTCCCTTTTCAGACACGAAATATCACAAGCTCTTTTTTTAAAACAGCTCTTATCATAGGATATTTTTTTGAAATTTACCCTTAAGAATTATACGTTAGAATTTGAGTAATTTTCGAATATTTTTTTTTATTTTTTAAGCTTTTTTGAAGTTTGTTATCATAATTTTATTAAAAGAAATATTTTCTTTAATCAAAAAATTTCAAAATTAATCATTGATGTGTATTGTATTCTTTATTAATCATCCAAGTAAAAATTCAGATAAAAATGAATAAGATTATCCATTTTCATGACATAATTTAATATTGTGGATCCTTTATTTGCAAATTTTTTAAAATCACAAACTCCTTTTTGTAAAAAAAAAATTTTCAGATCTCATTTTGCAAATAAGTGAAATAACAAAATACTTTTTGAAATTTATCCAGTTTAGTTTACTCTCTTCTTTTTCATTTGTATTTACTGGTAAGATGTAATCTATTTTAAAGAAAATAATAACATTTTTGTTTCTAAAATAATCTATTTGTGTTGCATTATTGATTTTTATGTTGAACACTATGTTCCTGTAATGAATTGAAAAATAATGAAATATGATTTATGATATGCTATATATGTAAGACTAGCGTAACGTGATGAGAGGCAAGTGTAAACCCTTATCATCTAAGACTTTTTAGGGAAATAATCTAGATCCAAAATTGTAAAATTTTCTTCATAACCATTCCAAGTTCCAAAATCATTAATTTATTCTCTAAACTTAATTTAATGACATGTGAAAGACATATTTTTTTTATTTTCTTACATTATTTTTTTATTTATCTCTCAAATCGTTCATTTTTTGAACATGTCGTTTTAGATTTTTTGTTCATCTCATTTTTATGTTTAAAACATCATCCATTATGATATACTTTTTCCAAATTTTTTTCGAACTAACAGTTATTTATTATATGTTATATGTTGAAAGTGTCTATCAAATGTTATATGTTTATTATATGTCTATTACATTTGTTGGGTTTTATAGTACAATGAACCTATAATGCATAACTTTTAATACTAGATCTAGAAAACACAATTTTAACTTTTTGAAACTGGAGTAATAAAACAATAATTGACTTCCTTATGAGATCACTACAACGCATCCCAAGCTTTAACTTCTCTCCCATACAAATCAAAATCTCTTCTTCCTCGGCTTCCTACTTTTACCTTAACATCTGATGGAAGAATGACATGCTTCTCTATATTTTGAGGTAACAACAAATCCCCTCTTGAAGGAATGAAAAATAGCTCCTGACCATACTTCAAGCATTTTCTCCTTTGTGCAAAACTCATAACAATAATCATAAGAATATAAATGCAAATTCCTTATGAGAGCAAGAGCATGAGCCAATGAGATATTACTTATTTGACATAAAAATACGATATGAACCATTACTACAACATATATCAGACATATAACACTTATATAACGGTTATGTAACATAACAAAACTCAATTATACTAAGGACCCAAATTATAACAAATGAGGGATGTTCACAGAGGTGAACTTTCTGAGCTCTACAAAGTACTTGGAAGAGAAAGATTACAGTAAAGGCATAGTAGCCAGCAAAAGCAAGTCTAATGTGCAACATTGAGGGAACAAAAAAAAAAGAAAAATGCCCGCCTATTTAAGGCTTAGCTACTGGTAAGATCAAAATTGGTGATTCCTAGTTGAAGATTTTGAAATTGCATTTAATTAAACAATGAAGTCACAAGAAGCTATGCAATTGCAATTCCTTCTTTGCAAGAAAGAAAACAGATCGAAACAGCTCTCACCATGTAAGAAGTTGGCCGTCGCTCAAATTAAACAGGTCTCTTTTCAAATAATGTATTCCGATAAATGCATATAATCCACGTTGGTACATTAATTAATAATTAACTGGAATAAAAGGGCACCTCTAGTGGCACAAGATAACTAAAAAAATCTCTTGACAATATCATCTATTTCTCATCCCTACATCACCAAGACAAAAAAGCACTTTCTTAGAGTCAAGATTCAATTTCACTACCAACATATTTCGCCCCTTGAAATAATAACTGTAAATTAGTATTATATTAGGTTTGTGCTGAAGCCTACACAAAACTTTAAAAGTTGAGGATATTTTTCAATAAAAGACATCAATAAGGGACTCGACATGAAAATCAAAAGCAAATGCCTAAGTTAATTTATTATTGATAACCCGATCTTTGTAGAAATCAAACAAAAACAAAGTAAGTAATTATTGGCAAAATTAAAACCACTATTAAAACCAATATTCCGATTTGATTCGACAAAATTAAATAATCGCACAAGAAATAAGCAGATCTGATGATCCGAAATTGGAAGATACAAAAAAACAATGAAAACAAGTGGTACTGACCTTGATTATGAATGCAGAGTGAACAAACAAATTGGTCGAAGAGCAGCTGAGGAGGAGGGAGGCGGAGGAAGGAGTGAAACGGTGGCAGGAAACACAGCTAAATCGTCGTTGAAAGGGGCAAAGAAGGAAGGAATCGCAAAAAGAAAAAAAGAAGATGAGGGGAAGAAGAACAGTCCCAAATAGACCGTATAAGAAAAATAAGAAAATGCAAGAATCTGGAATTGAAATTTAAAACTAAGAGGAATGTATATGTAAATAGAAGTTGGAAGGAGCTCAAGAACATTTTAACCATCTAAATTTTAGTTGTTATTGTTGTAAAGATAAAAATAAATAATAATTAATGTTATTTTCAATGGTAAAATACTTGATGAAGTTGAAAATTGGTTCAATTCCTAAGTTTTTGCAAAAAGTATATATTAGAGTTTGTTCATTGATGTCTTCATTAATTGTCCCCGGATTATGTGGAACTGACTTGTACTCCCTCCGTCTACTAAATATTATCGTTTTAGGGGGATTTCGTTGTCTCTTTTTTATTGTGATTTTGTATTTTCAAGATGTTTTTTTCCAAATTTTCCATTCCTACCCCTATTAATTTGTTCAACTTCCAAGATAATTATATTCTAATCTCCAATACAAGAGAACATTATAGGTCAAATTGCTTTTATTGAATAAATTAATAGTCTTGAAAATTGAATAGGACATTTATGAAAGGGTAAACTAGTAAATCATCTCATTTGGTTAGTTGTTATCTTAAAAATTGTGAATTAGTTAAAACGACAATATTTAATAGACAGGGGAAGTAGCTATTTTTAATTATTTATACATCTCATAAAATATATATTTCTACGTAGAATTAAAGAATTTGAATTCTTACGAGAAGTGTAATGAATATGATTAAAAATGATGTTTTTTTAAAAAATATTGTATTTGATTTGGCATCCAAAGTTTTTTTATAAATACTTGTTCATGTTCAATGTGATTTATCATCAATCCACGTAAGTTTCAACTATTTCAATTATAAACTTTATATGTTTGTGTAGTTTATTCATTGGATGATTGCATGTTGTGTTTTCTCTCTCTTCATAGTTAAGGTAAAGGTCCCATAATTTTCTTATTGTTGATTTCTCTTAATTTTTGATGTGTTAAATAAAAACTATAACATCTAATTGTATAATGATTTAACTTTCCTATACATTTCTATAACAATTTGATCAGGTCTGTTACTCTTCTATAATATTTCTTGAACTTTTTAACACCTTTTATATTTTTATATAGGAGTATAGAACATGCAACTTCCTACGATCTTTTCAAAATTTTGCTAAACCCTTTTCTACGATTTTCCTAGAACACAAACCTGTTACAAGAACTTCTAGACCTTTTACACTCCTAGTTATACAAATTTTATAAGTGTATGACAAGGCTAAATAATGTCTATACTTTTATAAATGAACTTTTCATTCCAATTTCTTGTAATATTCATAGAACATATACCTTTTATAGTTATACAAGAAAATAAATCCGGAACAAAATTAAAAGTAATGATAATACAAAAGGGAAACTGGGTAAGAAAAAAATCTGTTCAATGGAAAAAATGAAGAACTTCAATTAATTTACCTTCCTATTAAAAAAAGAGCCGGTTCCAGCAAGAGTACGTAGTCTCGAGCTAAAGTTCAGCAGCGTAGAAAAAACACTCTTTAATTAAAACCAAATGATGAGTGGACTGGTTTTCACACTCTTGCTGTACACATTTTCAATCCTCAGTTGTACAAAAAACTTAACATCCTAAACTCAAATCTCCCTAATTCAAATTTCCAATTGGACCAAAAAAACGCAATCTCACAACAAACCTCTGCCCATAAAAAAGAAGAAATCAATAAAAAAGATGTGGTTCATTGGGAAAAAAAATCAAAGAAAAAGGAAAAGCAAAAAACTCCGGGTTTGTTCATCAATCAAGAAACAAGCTTCCAGGGAGCAGAAGCAGCTAAAAAAGCACTGACGCTGTCCCTTTTACTTCTGAGCCTGAGAACCCACAAATTCGAAGATTTTTGGATTTTCAAAAATTACTATAAAGACTTCAGGGAAGAATTTGTACAAACTTCATGAATAAGCTTTGTTTCACTCAGAACAACTGAAGGGCCATCTTATGTTTGTTCTGTTTCCATTTCGGCAACTTATAGAAAGCGTCTTTCGTCATTCCAAATTTCTCCCTGAACTCGGCTGATGACAGGTAAGTCTGCAAAAATTGAAGAGATTAGTGGAGAAGATGATTGATTTATTACAGCCGGTTTTGTTGATTGTATAGCATAATACCTCTCGCTTGGTGACATCGATATCAGTAACGGGATCTGAAGCATTAATTTTGAGGCGTTCATAAGGATGTATGGGGAGGCCTTCCTCGTCTTCAGCTTCACCTTCTTTCAGGTCTTCCTTTATAACGAGGGATTCTATTCGGGTGCTCATGGAATTATTCTCCTTGTTGTTTGAGTCGGCCCCCGTTTTAGGAGTCTCGGGGCTTGCTGTACCTGCTGCATACAACACAAGCAGTCATGTCATTTTGTTAAGGCGCTTTGTTCTCTTGCACTACAAATCAATTCTGTTCAGTTCAGATCAGTTATGCGTAGTTATAAATGTACATTGAAATAAGTTCAGTTCAGTTGAATTCGATCCATCTTTTAGATATGCATATAAACACACCCGCGCACAGTTGATGTAGCTAAGAAAATTATAAACCTAAATAGTTATTTCAAAGTCTTATTACTCCCTCCGGTGCCAACAAAAGATTGTCATTTTACTCAACATTTCATTTTCCCTTTTGTTTGTCATTTTTAAACTATCAATGCCAAACTTAACATTTTTTTCCTAATTTACCCTTGTACTAATTAAGTACAAATCAAGTGTAAATGAAGTTATGAGATAGTAATTAAGAAGAAAGATAATTTTATATTAAAGTAAATGGGATAAATTAGTCATTTTAACCGTGTAATCAACTGAAATTAAATACTATCTCTACTTTCTTTTCTTTCCTAGACTTTAAACTTGCCTAAATCATTATATTTGAAACAAAAAACTAATTATGGAGTCATGATAACTATGGTTAACAAGTCATGATAGGCTACAAGAAGCTTACCTTTGAGAGATCGAGGCATGATGACCTGGCGAGCAGGGGGTGGATTTTCGAAACCAGCGGTAAGCGATGCGATAGCCGAAGATTTGGAAGCAGCTTTGGCAGAATCGGGGGACCCGCCAGATTTGGGGTAAATCTTTCGAACGACAGGTGGCGGCGTTGAAAGGTTCCTGGTGTTAGGGTTCTCGAAATTAGCAGCAAGCGCATTGAACGCTGGCGATCTTCCCCTGACTCGAACACGGTCAGGGCTAAAAGATACGCTTCTCGAACGCTGTGATTTTTCTGGCACACTCGATGATCTTCCTCCATAAGACACCGGCGTTCTTCGCTTCGGTTTCTAATCGAGCGTTTGTTTTATGCAGTCAGAAATGGATTGCCTGTGAGGAATAAGTACTTGAAATAAGAAGAGGTTTTCCGATTAACTTACTTCTGTAACTGGAGTTCCGCCATTTTTGACAATCGTAAGCTTTCTTTGGAACGAGTTCCCATGCATCTGCATTGAAATGCAACATTAACATCTCTTATAGAAATCTAGGATTTTCATCAAATCCAATAAAAAATTTATTAGACTGTTAAAATGACTATCTTTATACAAGAATTATTTTTCTTCTTAATTACCGCCTTATAACTTTATCAATTCAGTATCTCTCTTCTAATTGATACAAGGCTAAATAAGAGAAAATGGTGAAAAATGTTTTGAGCATCTAAAGTGGCGACTGAAATGAACGAAATGAAAAAACCTAAAGTGACAAGTAAAAAAATTCAGAGAAAGTATCTTACTGACGCTTTTGCAGAGTCCCATGCGAAGAAACGTGTGAAGAAAGGCGGCTCATTCCCCTCTGTCACGATATATATTGGAGTTTCGCGAGATAACTTCTCATATAGAAAGTCACTCTCAAGAAATTTCTGTCAATACAAAAGAAAAAAATCGAGATGAATAGTGAATCATCACAAGCTAAGTAATACACATGACATGAGCCAAGCCAAATGCTGTGCCTACTTGTTTGACTTTACAACTGACTCGAAATAGATATTTTGTGTACACATAAATCAAGGCCGAATGCATCAAGACCCCATTAAACTTGTCCCTAAAAACTCTTTTGCCCCCTAAACTTGCAAACAGTGCACCAGTTGTAGTTTGCTCCATCAATGTCACGTGCGACTTTCTGGTTGGTTTAACTTTTCAAAGATGTCATTTCTCTCTCTCCAGCCAGAAGCTGACACTGGTGCACATTTTTCGCAAGTTCAAGGGGTTATTTGGAAAGTCCAGGGAGCAAATATGTGTTCGATGCATTAGGCCCTTGAATAATTCTAAAAAAGGGAATCATTAAGACAAACCTCTCCAATCAATAAAGCATGTTTTTGATTCTTGGAGTCTTGACCGACCCATACAAAGATGTCGGAGTGAGAATCCAAGATAAATATATCTTCCGTCATCAAATCATCTTGAGTGAAGTTGTATATCTCGGTCACCTACGATAATGAACGGAACAATAATTATAAAAGCAAAGCACATACGGGTAAATAGTAGTCAGGTATTGTAGAGTCATAAAATATACTATGAAGCTTATATACCTTCAGATTTTCTGCAGATTTCGGCAGTAATCAGAACCATGAGACAAAGAGAAAGGATTCAAAATTAGATTTTCACAGATGCAACATATAGAAAGTAGATAGTAAAATGAATCAAGCAAACTAATGAAATTCCCCTACCCTTTTGGAATACGCAAGAGAATAGGTGAGGATCACTTTCAGCATTCTTTGCGATTTTCTGGCTCGGATGTTCAGTTTTTCCTCCTAATATGTTCCAAAATTGCTCCGATTCTGAACCTTCCTTTTGTGGTTTTGTTTGCATATTAGGCTGCATGGTTTTGGTAAGCATACAGGGAGAATTTAGAAAGAGAATTTAACTGGAAGATGAGCTTCCTCATGTATAAAAGACTATAGTTGGAAAATTTAAAAATTAGTTCTTTGCAAGATTTAGAAATAAAAAAAAAGCAAGAAAGTATAATATTGGAAAATACCGATATGTTCAATAATTCCAGCATAAAAGTTAAAGTACACGTGGCTAAGAAACTGTTTCGGCCATAAACACAAGAACTTAGATCAAACTATAGAAATAACAAGAAGATGCAATCGAACCTTTATGAGATCCAAGAGCCTTTCGACAACTTCGTGTTCTTCTGAAGTTGTGAGGTTGCCAGACCAAGTAAAGACAGAAGCGCCATCGTGCAAAATGTAACAGTAGGAGGAATTCAGTGATGATGCGACCTGATTGAGCAAATAACAAAAAATATCACATTATACACATAAAACAATTTTTGAGCCTACAAAATGTGCTTATCAAAACAAATCTTTCTCCGTAATAAAATCATATGATGACAAGGGCTCAAGTCAAACCTATTGACCACTAATTGGCTAGGTAACCAAAAAAAAAAGATACCAACATTTGCAGTAAAAGTTGCACGAACGCTTTTTTATAACTAAATTTCGTACCTTTAAAATTAGGCTCTGTTATTTTCAACTTATTTCAGTGTAAATTTATGGGTATGCATTACTTATAAGCACTACTGAACTGAATTGTCTGGTGAATAAGTTGAAAGGAACGGAGCCTTGAAATGAAAAAAATGTTAAGCGCTCAAAAGATATAGAACATGACATACCGGTTCAACCTGCATTGCTTGCATATTATCTGGTCCAGAACCTTGAACACGAAATAATGCAATCCCTTCTTCATTATATGTCTCATCACGGACTTCATTCTCCGCAATATATTTCCTGTACCCAGTGCTACGACCACCCTGATAAGCTTTAAATTAGTTTGGTTTGGTGGTTGTGAGTTTGATAGAGCTCAAGGCTTAAACTATATATTTCAACAAACCTTAAAAACTACGAAGCTCTGGAAGATTGTAAAGAACTGGATTGGCTCACTTCCTTCATAGAGACGAGCCTAAGAAACCGTAGAGAAAATAAGCAGTAAGAGGTTCTGAACTTGTAAGTTTCGTTTTTATTATAACGGCTGAAGAAAACAACCTGAGCTGGAACAAACTTTAATGATTCAACCATCTTGCTCGCTAAAGAAAGGGCAGAAGCTCTTTCCTCCTACATTTCAAGGAAAATGTATATATTATAAGTAAGCAAACCAATATTCGATGATGTCTGCATAAAATTTACCAATATGAGATTGATAGCAAAAGAGCATGACAAATCACACAATTTTGGTATCTATACTATACGTGTAATTCCACTCAAGTCAAGCTCCTCAGTTCATCAATAAAACAGTATTTTTCCATTTAGTTTAATCTGTTGTTTTCATTTCTTTCTAAGAGAGTGCAAAAAACAGTCAGGCCTTGCAGTTATTATCTACAGGGTGACATGAAAGTCTCACTTGTGCTGCTTAAGAAAATAGGGTTGAGATATAAAGATCATTTAATTACTTACCCAATAAAGAAAAACGAGCCTGAATGTGTAAAAGATTGAAAACGTTTCATGCTGACAAAATGTAAACTGAAAGAGCTTACTTGATGAGAAAGATAAAAACAAGAGCCAAATTGTGAAAAATAAAGTACACTTATTTTTCAGGTGTATTTAACATCTATTTGAGGTACAGAACACCAAAAATTTTGCTTACAGCTAGAAAATTTGAAAAAACAATTAATAATAAAAAAATTCGACACCAAAACCAACATTGATAATGTAATTGTGTAATGTACATATTGCGAAATATATATGGGAGCATAGTCAATGAATATAAATACAATACTTAAAAGCTTTACCTCAACACTCTTGTTGCCGAACCATGTTCCTATGAGATATTCCTCCTTTTCTTCTCCAGGATATGAATAATGAAATATATAGCAATCTCCGCTATAAAACTTTGACTGGTCAGAAGCTTGAAGGAGAACCTTCTCATCCCCATCCACACGCCACACCTTTGTAACCAATAATGAATATTTAGTCAGCAATATGTACAGGCAACACACTTATTTGCAAAACAACTTGAACTAATTTATACATTTAAGTACCTCAAGAAAATATAAGTTGGCTATACATAGATAGCATGTGCAAAAACAGAATTGAAAAACAAAATCTCTAATAAAATGTATCAGATTATTTGCATGCTTGATTACCAAACACATACTTTCCCTTCCCCAATTAATGACAAGAACTCAAGAAGTGCATTTCTAACATTATGCACATAAATCTGTTCTCTACAGATGCATCAAAGAACTTTTTAAATACTTCAACCCCCTGAAGTGCACCAATCCCTCATCAATGCCAAGTGTCACTTTCTGGTTGGTTTGACTTTTCAAAATGTCACTTTTCTCTTTCCAGGCCAAAGCTGACACATGGCATTGAAGAGGAAAATTGATGCATTCGTTGCAAGTTCAGGGGGTTATTTGGAACTTTTGAAAGTTCAGGGGGAAACTAAGCGTTTAGGAACAAGTTCCGGGGGTTTCTGTTGCATTAAGCCCAAAATTTATGTCAAATTGCAGCTTACCACTAGAGAAAAAACAAAAGGAGTCAAATGGTTACTAGAAAAGTAGAAAATATCTCTAGTAAAAGCATTAAATTTGTTTGATCTCTTTTAATAAAAGTTAAGAAATTAACCCAAAGATCTACATGGCAAAATTTTAATTCTGTGCCAATCTTAAACTACTCTTGAAGATTTAATTCTCAGTTTATGCAAGCTGGCCATCAGAACAACAAACATGTAACAAGAACCAACCAAAGCCAGTATTCTAAGTCCAACACATTAAATTACCTGCAAATTTCCTGTAACATCAATGTATGGATCGGGTTCCTCCTTCACTGGAGCAGTTTTCACCAGACCCTTAACATTGACTCCCTGTCGTTTTAGAAGTGCTGTGATAATATATCATTAAACTATCAGAACTGCAAAAATTTTAAAATGTGACTACTACAATGGGATGCTACAACTAATTGTAATTATACTAAATAGAATAACCATAATAAATAGGATAAATACTTGTGCAACGGCACATATACAGTAATATCATTATCAAAAGCTCCAAAACACCGAGTCACCAACCTGCAACTTTTCCTCTACCATCCTCAGAGACCGCCACATCAGCTTTCTCCGGCCACGAATCAAACTTAGACCGGAACATCACCGTTTCAAATCCCTCGATCACCCGAATAATATGGGACTTGGGCCGTTCAGCTTTGTGGACTAAATCCTGAATCAGGAGAGAATTTACATCAAACCAAATACTCAAAAAACAAAACCGATTTTTCAAATATATACAGACAAAGCATACCTCTGCAGCTCCACTTGCACTCTTTCTTTCATCGAGTGAAGTAGCTCTCCCCATCCATACAAACACTTCAAGTCCACAATCCAAAATATAGCATTTGTTCGTGTCTAGTAAGTCCCTTGTCAAAGTATCCGCCTCAATAGGTTCGGCATTCCCCTTCTCAACACTAGAAAGGAAACCATGTCAGTCGAAACGATCATCTCATAATTCTTCTCTCAGATAAAATCTAAACTCAATGGCCAAATGCATCATCAGCTCCCTCAACTTATCCCATTTCACCTACTGCCCCACTGAACTTTGAAAAGGTTTGGCAGAAGTGCATCAAATTGCCCCTTGAATGCCACATGTTAGCTTCTGATTGAAGAGAAAAAATCAAGAAAATGACATCTTTGAAAAGTTAAACCAACCAAAAGCTGACATGTGGTATTCAAAGGGCAAACTAGAGCACTTTTGCCAAGTTGAGGGAGCTATGAGAACCTTTTCAAAGTTCAGGGGCAGTAAACGTAACGGGACAAGCTGAGGGAGCTTATGATGCATTTAGCCAAACTCAAATGCTGAATAAAAAAAAGAGCGTTTATAAAATACAATATATAGGGTAAATATGAAAAGGATGTTAAAAAGATAATGCTTTACCGCAACAACTTGGTAGAATCAGATACAGTGGTGATATCATTTTCGTTAGTAGTTGTTTTCCTAGGAAGTGGAGCAAAACCACCAAAGAAACCCCAGAATTCTCCAGTTTCAGCATCGGCCATCAATTTTCCATCCTCTTCAAGATTATAAATATCCCAATAAAAAAAGGGAAAAAGAAAATGCAATAGACTATATCTGATATAATATTTGACTTTTCAATCCAATTCCACACTTACCGATGGCGGCAATCTCGCATTTTCCATCATGATAAGTGTCCTTGATATACTGGACTACTTCTAGTGCCTTAGCCCTCTCTTGGATAGAAGAATTGGAACCATTGAATTGAAATATTTTCGAACTTGTATCAAGAATAAAAATATCATCATGGTTGAGCGATAATCGGGCAAAAGGTACCTGCAAAGAAAAACAAAACCTCAACATAAAGAAATATTCATTATAATTACTAAGAGCTAGCTTGGGAAATGCTTTTCTAAAAAGCTCCATTTTGAAGCTTTTCTAGGCTGCTGTCCCGAAAACTTCTTTATAGAAACCAGTTCCTAAATCATTAGTATTAAGAGTCAAAATCTTTTGCCCAATGCCAAAATATGTTGTTCTACTAAAAGTCTGTAAGTCGTGATAGCAGCTCTGACAGCAATCCCAAACAGGCCGTAACACAAATTCATTTCAAACGAGTTAACAATATTTCTTTATCAAAGGGGAGTGAAAAACAACCGGGCTTGCCTCTTTTACATGAACCACATGTTTTCCTTTGCAGACGAACAAGCGGGACTGGTATTCTTCAGCCTCGGCCTGTTTAAATCCAGATGAAACCCCACCTTCTTGAGGTATAATACATGGTTTAAAATAAGACAGGAATTTCTCGGTTTCATGGCCCTGTACTTCTCGATATTGCACAGCTCGACCTCCTAAGGCTGCATCTAGTTCAACAGTTTTAACAGCAGCTGCACCTGCTTCGTCCTATTTAAGTAGAGGATCAATGCAAAGAGAAGAACAACAACAATGGACCAGAAAAATATCGAAATCAATAATACAAATAGGGACTCACTTGAGAGGTATCTTTTCCAAGCCAATAATGAATATCATGGCGTAAGGCACCGCTTTTTAAGGAAGTTGTCTGAAAAAAGTGTAAATTATTGAGTCAATATAATCAATGTAAAAATTATGTGGACTTCTATGTCTCCATGAAAATAACTGAAACTAACTTTGATGTGGAGGGAAATGTTGAATTATCCATGGAAAGAATTATATATTCTATCGATCATAACAGAATTTATAGATAAATTTAAGACCTCTTAAAACTGAATGTAAATAACACATCATGTTACTCTCAGTAAATGTGAGATTGTTACTGATCTGTTGGTCTTTGATAACAGTTACAAAATCAAAGACAAATAATTAAGCTAATGATATAAATCCAAGATATTTTCAAGCCAAGTAAATATTATATAGGACAAGAAACACACCACTAACCTTCAAAACAACATAGGAGTCACCCATGAAAAATTTCCCATAAGAAGTCTTGGGTACAGCAACTGGTTTAAAGTTCTCAATCCTCCATATTTCAAGCCCGCTATAAATCAGTTAAGGACTTTATAATGCAAGAAAATCCAAGGAACACACGCTAATCATAACAATAATAGTTACAATGCCAGTATATCAAACTAAAAAATTAATTTAAAAAAATTATTCAAGAAGAGTACATTATTTTCAGAGTACTATAATAACAAAGAGATGCTATATTTTTCGACATCAAGGATACGCTTTCTGTCCAGCTCCTTGGAATGCTGGATCCAAATCTTTCATAGAAACGGCCATATTTTTTCTACGCTTCAGTTATTTCAACTTGGGAGCTTCAAATACAGGAACAAAAATATTCACTTGACACTGAAAAAAGAATTGGTACAACTAGTTATAACAAGGAACTGGAAATCATGATGCATAAACTTCCACAAGAAGCATGACAACAAAAGATTATAGGCAATCACTCTATAGTGTATGAAGTGTGAACCCACGTTTTTTTTAAACCAGGAAATAAGGTAGTAATGGAGATGTTATTGTGCTCAGATTCTTCTGGTTTATTGTGGATAGATATTTAATGATGATACAGATCAGACAAACATAAATACAATACACCTTAAATAAAAAAACCTCAGAAGTTCTCAAATCTTGTCATCAGGACTTTGATTATGTTCTAATTTAAGTGCATCTTAGAGGTCATATGGAAATATTTCTTGAATTTCACAAGCTTGAGAATCTCTAGTAAACATAAAACTTATGTTCATATTATGTATCATGGTAGACAATAATCTGCTAACTAACCCTTTGACTGCATATATATGGTCATAAAGTGCAAAAAAAAAAAAAAAAAAAGAAATGTATAAAAAATAGAACAGAAAACTACTAATGGTGAAATCAGAAATTAGCCTCAAAGAATGAAAATAAGATACATTGTCTCAATTATGCCCAATGGTGGTATAAAGATGAACCACAAACTTATGCACAGGAAATTAAAACTCATAATTCAAGAGTATGGAATTAACTAAAACGAACCAACCCATCAGATAGTATTTGCAGAAATGAAATTCAAAGCCAATTATAATTACCATAAACTAGATATCAGAAACTGAAGAATGAAAGAAGTTAATTTAAGTATTAATAAATATTGAAAATATAACTTGTACATTACGAATGTATTAAAATAATAAGACCTTATTTAACCCATATTGAAATTCCAACATTTCCAAAACCAGACATTTTCGATTTCCCAGATAACGAAATCACATTAAAAGCACAGAATTTGAGCTGCCAGCCATTTCCTTGGAGCCAAATCACAAAACAAAGTTAAGCTTAAAAAAACTCAGATCAAGCATAATGAATTATCCAAAAACCAGATCAAAAACCAAAAACAAACAAATAAAACTATATAGGATTAAAACATGCCTCTACTTCCAACAGCAATTGAATTTAACAAATCTAGATAAACATAGAAAGGACAAACCTCGTTTTCAAATTCCACCAAAAGCGCCACTTGGAGTGACTACATTGGATACAGAAAATTCATAACCCAGATACCAAAACCATTAGAAACAAATCCAAAAGCGGGAAAGTTTCAATCTTTCAACTAAAAAATACCTGGTAATTGGAGAATATAGCTCAATTAAGCAGCAACCCAGATCCAATCTAATGCCAGAAATTAGGGCGAACCCAGATTTTTGTGTTGAAATTTGATGTTTTTTCCAGAGACAAAAGAAAAGCTGGTATAGGACGAGAAAGGAAAAAAGTTAGAGAGAGAGAGAGGAAGAGAGGGAAAAGTGGGGTAAGGGAGATGAGGGAAGAACAAGAATAGCAAATGAAGCTTAGAGAGAGAGAGAGAAAAAAAGCTAGAGAGAGAGAGAAAAGAGGGAAGAAAAATAGGAGAGAGAATGGAGAAGAAGAAGAAAGAAGAGGAAGGGTTTGGAGGGAATGATGAATGCCAGGCGTGCTTATCACTAACGGCAACAAAAGCCACCCCCCAAAAAGAACTCATCACCTGTTGATTTCCATTTTTAATTGCCTAATTTTATCACTTACTAATTTTCAACATTCAAACGTAATAAAACTATTGTTATAGAGTTTTCTTCTCAATAATATATAGGAATATCGATTAAAAAAATATATAATAATATTATAAGAAAACGACTCTAATGAATATTAAATTAAAGCTTCTATTTTCACCAATATTTGAATTATCACGCATAGAGAGAGAGGTATATAAACCCATTTGAGTACCTTTGTGAGTTTCTTTATTAATCTCGGTTCCAACTCATAATTAAAAATATTTCAAATGATTATAGCTAGGTGAAAAATGCAATGGTAATAGAAAATTTTGAATTTTCTTATTTTCTCATTTTTGTTGCCTAATATAGCTTTTCTTTCATCACAATACAAATATAGTAATATAGTTTTAGAGTAGTTAAATATAATAATTCTCCGTGAAACTCCATTCAGAACATTCATTTATGCATATTACAGATCATATTTGTATTTTACTCATAGAGAGGTATATGTACGTGATATCAAGACCCATTAAGGGCCCAACTAAGTATACCTTGGGCTAGAAACATGGCTCCTTAGCCAAACCTGGTCTCGGCGTAAACACACGCTAAAACATCTTCAGCATGGCAACAATGCCGAATCAATACCCACAGCGAACAACCTTCTGCAGTCCTTGACATTACTCACGCCGAAGTCCTTCATTCAGCAATATCCTTCATGTCTCAGCTGAATCCGTATCGGCAAAACCCATGTTGATCTGGCGCACTCCTTCTCTCTCCTTTGTCGCATTAATTACAAACCTGACTGGCAGAGACGAAACATTTAATGCTCAGACGGCTAAAAAGACCCTCAAACGACTTTCCACTTGCTCACAGCTTGCAAGCGGACCCCATAGATCATCATTACATGAATTACTATAAATAGCAAGGTAACCTCCCACTTTTAGAGGTAACTGCTACTTCAAGAATACACTCTTGTCACCCTTCTCATATAATTGACTTTAGCATCGGAGGGTCTTCGCCGGAAACATTTCCGGCCGGAGACTTATTTTGCAGGATCCGGGGACGTCAAAGATCGTAGATTATCTCCAACGGATACCAAATTGGTGCGGTGAGCGTGGAAGACAACCCCGAACAATGACTACTCCCCCAAACAAACCAACAAGACCTTTTACACCGGGGACCGTCCTGTTTTTGGATACACCGAAGCTTGGAGAAAGGGCTGGAACATTGAATCCAGTCACCACCGTTCCCCCGCTGCAGACGGAAACACTCATCTCATCAAGACCAGAGACATACGAAGAAGGGAGAAGGAAGGTTGCAAAACAAGACATAGTGACAATGCTGGTCAAGCAGAGCGAGCAACAAAATGCGGTCATGGCCCTTATGCAAAATATGATGAACGAAATCCTACACTCATGAAAGGAGGAACGAGAATTGCTCAGGGACCTCTGTAGGGAAAAGCAATTGAATAGTTCGGAGATGCGACGCCCATCTCGAGATTCCCCATCCATGGTTAGACAAAACCATTTACGTTACACTTATCGCATCTCACAAACATTGGAAAAGGGAGGAATTGCCACGAGTAAAGGAAGGGCAAAGATAAAATCCCCACGGCGAGAAGAAGGGAGATTTGAGGAATCACTCTAGTATAGGGATAGAAGTTCTGCATTCAAAACCGGCTCAAAGAAGCCTCTAGATAGCAAGGGAAGCTCGGCAGGATCAAGGTGGGAGATCTCCCCAAAGCTTCGACCTGCTAGAGAGGATTTGGAGGCTGTGATAGCCAAGAAGGTGGAGGAACTCCTAGCTGACAGGGGCATGGAAGCTGCCATGCCAGACATCGCCGAAACAGGATCGCCCTATTACACCTGAATACGCATTGAAAGATTATCAAAGGGTTTCAAACAGCCTAGTCTGTGAGAGTACTCCGGGGTAGGAGACCCCACCGCGCATGTTCGCTATTTCCGTCAGTGCATGGAGGCAGTTGATGCTACAGATGCCATGTTGTGCAAGTTGTTCCCCACCACTTTAGTGGCACCCGCGACCTACTAGTTCGAAAGCCTAAAACCGAGATCCATAACGAGCTTTGACATTATGGCTAAGAGTTTCACCCTCTACTTTGTCACGTCCATACCACCTAGCCGAACGATCCAAGACTTACAGATGGTCCGGCAGACGCTGGATGAATCCCTCGCTGACTTCGTGGAAAGATTCCAGAAAGTGGCTTTGGAGATTAAAGACTGCAACATTGACATGGCCTCAAAAGCATTGGCGAGAAACTACCGAAATGCTGACTTGGCAAAAGACATATCCACCGAGAGACCTACCACTCTGGCGACGCTGATGTAGAAGGCCAGAAAATGGGTGCGTTGGGAAACTCACAAAAGAAACACAAAGCAAATCGAGGCAGCCGCAAGGGAGGAACCAGCGAAACGGTGAGCCTTTGGAAAACGCAAGCCAGAGCACCGACAAACCTATCGCCCGGAGATACCAGGATGAGAGGTGGAAGAATTCACCCCTTTCAATGCCAAAAGAAAGGAGATTTTGATGAGGATCGAGAAAAACGGGGAAGACATCAAATACCCCCCTAAAATGAGATACAAGGGGAAGCCGGGGACTTACTGTGAGTTCCATAAAAGTGAAAGCCATGATATAGAAGATTGCAGAGAGTTAGCCCGTGAATTGAGTAAGAAAGCTGCTGATGGTCGGTTGGACCGCTTCCTCCAAAACCCGCCGAGGAATAAGCAGCGAGGCTAGCAACCGCCTCGTCGAGATGCCGAGGCATGCTATCAACCGCCTCGCCAAGATGTTGAGGCAGGCTATCAACCACCTCACCGTGATGCTGAACTAGGCCATCACCCACATCGTCGTAATGCCTAAGAGCCCCCGCCTCGAGGAGTGATACATGTGATCGCCGGGGGAACCACCCAGAAAAAGAAGAAGAGGGGAACACTTTTGATTACGATAATACAAACAGAGGGAGCGAAACGTGTTACATCTTGGCTCAAGAGAAGAAACCTTTGCTACACAATGACGCTCTGGTGATTGAAATGATGGTGGAAGGATACCAGGTGCGTCGAACACTGGTAGACATTGGTAGCTCGGTTAATGTGATAACCAGAAGAGTGTACGAAGCAATTGGAGGAAACCCTAATCACCTTGCCATTCATCAGGCACAGTTGATAGGCCTAGGAGGGAACGCCGTGCGCGTATGTGGTTTGGTGAACTTATCTATTGCATTGGGGGATGGTGATCCCAAGTAGAAGACTCGGGCTGAGTTTCTCATCGTGGATATCTCATTGGCGTATAACATAATCTTGGGGCGTCCACTCATCATCGGTTCTGAAGGTGTCATTAACCTTCGATACCTCACACTCCAGATACCTACACACCAAGGAATAGCCACGGCCCGCGAAAATCAACAAGCCACCCAGGAAACATATCTGATGTCCCTGAAGGCCGAACCTTTATCGGTGGAGGAGAAACCTAACCAGGAGCGGTTCGCCGAACCCACGGACGTGATGGTAGCGATAACATTGGAAGAAGGGAGAGAGGTCTGCATGTCTGGAGGGCTGAAGGAAGCAACTAAGAAAGAGATCGTAGCAGTACTGCGTGAGAGGGTCTAGTCGGCGGACTTAACAGGTGTCAATCCTGAGGTTGTGAAACACAGACTAAATGTCCTTCCCCAGGCGAAACCAGTCAAGTAAAAATGAAGGAACCATGCCCCGGAGAGACAGAAAGCCATAGAGGAGGAGGTCTCTCGCTTGCTCGAGGCCGGACACATCAAAATAGTCCGTTACCCTGACTGGATCGCCAATGTAGTGCTAGTTAAGAAACCTAATGGTAAATTTCGCATGTGCGTAGACTTCATAGATCTCAACAAAGCATGCCCGAAAGACAGCTACCCCCTTCCCAGCATTGACATGTTAGTAGATGCCATGGCAGGTTACGCCATTTACTCCATGCTGAATGCGGCATCGGGTTATAACCAGATACCTATGGCTGAAGAAGACAAAGAAAAGACGTCGTTCAGCACACACGAAGGAATATATTACTATAATATCATGCCCTTCGGTCTTAAAAACGCTGGGGCTACGTATCAAAGAATGGTGAATGAGATCTTTGGCGATATGATAGGGAAAGAAGTGGAGCTCTCTATGTAGATGATATGATTATCAAGAGTAGAGCTGAAATAGAGCATGCCTCGGACATAGCCAAAGTCTTGACCCTTTTGGAGAAATACGGGCTGAAGCTAAATCCAGAAAAATGTGCCTTCGGTGTAGCAGGAGGGAAGTTCTTGGGGTATTTGGTTTCTTAAAGGGGAATAGAGGCTAACACTGACAAGATAAAGGCGATGCTTCAGCTCAAAGAACCCCAAAACATCAAGGATGTCCAACATCTCAATGGTAAACTTAACGCCTTGGGCCGCTTCATCTCTTGCGCGGCACGACGATGCATCTCGTTTTACAAAGCTTTGAAGACAAAGAAGTTAGTATGGGGAGAAGACTACGCTGCGGCTCTGGCCGAGATTAAAGCCTTTTTGGTCTCCCCACCCCTATTAAGTCACCCAGTCGTTGGTATGCTGCTGTACCTTTATCTCAGCTCTTCGGAGGAAGCATTGGGAATGGTACTCGTCAAAGAAGAGGGGACGGATCAGTTTCCAGTCTATTATGGCAGTCGCGCTTTGAAAGGCGCCCGAAGTTAAATACGGCCGAATGGAGAAGCTGGCCTTCGCGCTAGTAGTGTCTTCCCAGAAATGGCGCCACTACTTCAAGGCCCACACGATTATAGTACGAACCGACCTGCCACTCAAGAAGGCCCTTCAACGGCCTAAATCCTCAGGGTGCCTGGCTGAGTGGTCCCTCAAACTTACGGAGTTCGATGTCCACTTCGAACCAAGGACGGCAATGAAAGCATAGGTGTTAGCTGACTTCGTGCAAGAAGCTCCATCGCAAAAAGAACCACTAGAGGCGACATGGTGTATGTTCATAGATGGTAGCTCTAACAACGCTACAAAAGGCATTGGGATTGTCATTCAGGGCCTAAAGGGGATAGTGATTCGGTAAGCCGCTAGGTTGGAGTTTAGGGCCTCCAACAATGCAGTAGAATACGATGCGCTGATCTTCGATCTAGAGATTATCAAAGCTATTAAACCTGACAACATCAATATATTCAACGATTCCGGGTTGGTAGTCAAATAGTTCGGTGGAGAATACAAAGCCAAGAATGAGGTCATGCGATAGTACCTCGCCCGAATCACCCCCCTCATCAAAGAGATTAGTAGCAAAGGTACCAAAAATATCGATTAGGCAGATTCTCAGAGCGCTGAACGCTGAAGCAGATAGACTGGTAAAAGGGGCATCAAGCGAAGAATAGGAGATCTTTCTCCCCTGCGTCCTTTTGCGTATTAATTCCCCCAGCATGCCAATAATAGAAGTGCTACAATCAGAAGAGGAAGATGAGTGGTTCACCCCAATCATCAAGTATTTGGAGCATAACAAGCTACCGACGGAGGAGTGCGCAGCTCAAAAAATAGTAAGAAAATCCTTTCGCTACGCTATGATCGGTGGACAGCTATACCGTAAATCCATCAGCCATCCTTGGCTGAAATGCGTGGGCCGCGTCAACGTCGATTACATATTATGCGAAGTTCACAAAGGCCTCTACGACGCACACGAGAAGAAAGATGCAATGGTTCGAAGGGCCAAGCTACAAGGCTTCTATTGGTCAACAATGGAGCTAGAAGCCAAGAATCTGATCTAATCTTGTAAAGCTTGCCAAGCCTTCGCAAAAATATCATCAGCACCGACCGGGCTGAGATCAATAATTCAAACCACGTGGCCCTTCGCCCTGTGGGGCGTGGATTTAGTAGAACCCTTACTAAGAGCAAAATAGCAAAAGCGTTGGGTCATCATCTTTGTAGATCACTTCACCAAGTGGGTGGAGGCCGAACCATTGTAAGCCATTACGCCGAAATAGGTCACCTCTTTTTTCAGCAAGAACATAATATCACGTTTCGGCATCCCCCATACCATCATAGTAGACAATGGAACACAATTCAATTTCCATGCATTCAAATGTTTCTGCCAGCGACTCAAGATACTACTACGCTACTCCAGTGTTTCTCATCCTCAGACAAATGGCATGATGGAAGTAACTAATCGAACCATCCTGGAAGGAATCAAAATGAGAGTCTATGAACATGGTTCAGCGTGGCTGGAAGAGCTCAACAATGTCCTTTGGTCCTACAGAACCACCCCGCGGACAGCAATGGGCAAAACACCCTTCCTCCTCACATATGGAATGGAAGCAGTAGTCCCCGTTGACATAGTTTCACCCAGCGCAAGGGTAGCAAATTACATTGAAGGGGCCTCAAATGATGATTTGCTGAGGCACAATTTGGATTCATTGGAAGAAAGGCGCGAACAAGCTCTTATCCGCATGACGGAATATAAACGGAGCATCGCACTCATACGCAACAAAAATATTAAACCTCTCACGTTCCAGGAGGGCGAGTTAGTCCTTTGTAACACAAAGGACTCGCAAGCAAGAGAAGGACGAGGGAAGCTCGATATCAAATGGGAAGGCCCATTCAAAGTGGCAAGGTGAATAGGGGACATCGCCTACAAATTATCCACTATTCGGGGAAAGGTCCTACCCCGCACATGGAATGCAGCCTCTTTACGAAAGTTCTATCCAGGAGCATAGTAATTAACACCTTGTATAGTAATTTAGAAGTTGTTTTGTAAACGTTCAGGGCAATGGCAACAAAATGTTCGACAAGCTCCTTTCATGAGATGTGTAGATGATCACGCTAAACAGCCCGCAGGGTCAGATCTCCGAGATCCCCTCGGCGCTATCACGCTTTAAAATTAAAGCAAGTTTAACAGCCCGCAGGGTCAGATCTCTGAGATCCCCTCTGCGCTATCATGCATTGAAATTAAAGCAAGTTTAATAGCCTACAGGGTTAGATCTTCGAGATCCCCTCGGCGCTATCACGCTTTGAAATTAAAGCAAGTTTAACAGCCCGCAGGGTCAGATCTTCGAGATCCCCTCGGCGCTATCATGCGTTGAAATTAAAACAAGTTTAACAGCCCGCAAGGTCAGATCTCCAAGATCCCCTCAGTGCTATCATGCTTTGAAATTAAAGAAATTTAAATGGCCCGCAGAGTCAGATATCCGAGATCCCCCTGGCTCTATCACGCTTTGAAATTAAAGTTAAACAGCCCGCAAGGTCAGATTTCTGAGATCCCCTCGGCGCTATCTGCAATTTATAAAAGGAACTGCCCACAGGGTCGGCTCCCTAGAGGACCCCTCGGCGCCCTTACACTAATTAAAACAAGCTCAAGAGGTCCGCTGAGCATAACACAAGCCATCAAAGCTACAATTCAACCACCTCAGCGTACACTACAAACAAGCTAATTCAGCACATAATATGTATTTAACAACACTAATACAACTCATAGACAAATGAAGTAAACATCAGCAAAAAGGAATTCCATTAACAACACATATTTATAAGCTCACACAACCGAGCTTAATGGCTACACAGGTTCAAGCCTACAATTAAAAAACTACAAAGGGAATTACAAAACAAAGAGGAAGTGGAGATCTTGCAAATGAGAGGAGGCACGTGTAAGCCACAGAGGCCCCTCATCATCAAAGTGTGAGATCTCAGCCTATCAAGACTAGACCTCATCAGCATCTGTCACCACCGAGGAGATTTTGGAATAAGAAGGCTCTGGTGCTGGAGGCCCGAAGATACGCTCATCTTCTTCCCAATGGCCAAGGGGCTCATCCGGCGGAGCTAGTTGGGCAAGATCATCAATGTTAACCCCGGGAAACTTATCACGTACCGTACGAAGAAAGGCGGTGTGATAGTTGAGGTGATCTTCTCGCCAATCCTCGTGGGTCTGCTTCACCTTCAACTTGTACTTAGCCTTATGGCATTCATACTTATGCTGAAGGTCCCGCAACGCCTCTGTATTCCCCTCGGCAATGGTCCTCCAGTAGCCTAGGCCCTTCTCCGCATTTTCCAGCGCCTTTACAACCTCAGCCTTCTCCTCCCTCTCCTTCGTCGCCTCGGTTCTAGCTTCCTCTGCCAACGCCTTTAGCTTTTTCTCCTCGGCTTCGGTGGTGGATTAGATTGTAGCCAATGCCAAGTTATGCTTCTCCTCCAGTCCCCGCTTGGTCTTTAGTAGCTCTTTCCTCCTGGCCTCGAAAAGCTCCAAGTTTACAAGGGCTTGAGTTAGTTCTACAACCTACTTCTTGCCAGTTTTCCCCATTTTCCTAGCGGTCTCCTCTATCTCAGCAAGAGCGTCACACTCTTGCTGAACCTCCTTCAGCCGCTTCGCACTACCTTGGGAGGAAGCATAAGCAGCCTCCACTTGATGTTGTTCTTCAATCAGAGCCTTCGCCACCCGATGAGCAGCGAAAAAAGCCTTCAAAACAAGAGTAGAGGCAAATTAGACAGCAAAGGTCAACAGCACAGTCAAGTCACGCATACATGCCAAAACAATCAACACCCAAACCCCTAATTAAGTGAACACTTACAAGCAAAGCTTGCTGCTCAGCGTAGACCCCCAGCTCGGCAGGACCCATCACGTTGAATCGCGTCTTCGCTAGGGAGCTCGGTGTAGCTCCCCAGCTCACTAACAACCATCGCCTTCAACAGAGGCATCTCCTCCCCATGTACCTTCCGCCACAACTATAAAGGAACCAGACAAATCTTAGTAACAATACAGACAAACAAATAAACAAAAGGGGAATTTTTACACTTGTCAACCATACCAGTGGCGGATCATACTTGGCCCATTGAACCTGCTCCTCCTCAGTCAGCGGAGCTTTCCCCTTGGAGGACTTTCCCCCAACTTCACCATCACTACGGGGGCACTTTTGCCCCCTCTCCTTAATCTCCACACCCTTCAAGGGTGCGGTAGAAGTTCTTCCCCTGGGCGGAAGCCCCCCGGGGCTGGCTACAGAGACCAAGGCTCTTGGCGGTGTGGTCTCTACGATAACCACGTCCTCATCGACCTTATGGGACACCTCTCGTACAATAAGAGGATCTAAAATCCCCTGTTCAAGAAGTTGCTGGGCCCAGCCCTCAGCCGCAACCTCGACCTTTAGCGTCACCCCCACCGCCATTGAAGATATGGCACCCACAGTCACCACCTCTGCCCCGCTCCCCACTCTTGGGGAGGTAGCCTCCGGCGCTTGCATCCTCGTCGCTGCCACTACAGGAATAATTTTGGGTTTCCACTTAGTACGAGTCATTCCTACAAATAAAAAGAAAAGTAATGATCAGTTTTTCGAAGTCTCACCATCCTTAACAGTCAAATCAGTATAAATGATGATCCCTTGATCCATCCAACAAAAGAGGCCATTAGGTTGACCCAGCAAAAACTTTCACCACACGCCAATGGATGCCTAGCCGAATTTGATGCACAATTTCTTCCTCTCGACGCTGCGAAGGGTTTAAATTCATGGCTCGGCACCAAGTATAGGGGCCTTCAAGATTACGGTTCCAAGGGGTATGGAAAGGGAACTTCCCATCCCTCAAGGGATTCGGGGCACCGGCCTCTACATTTTCAGGGGATGGAAAAATCCAAAACCACTTATCCTTGAAGTCCCTCACGTGGGACTGCTTCCCCACCGATTTTGGCGTGGTCTCTCTTGTGCTCCCCCAGAACACGAAGGCTCCCGCGTGCTTTGTGCGAGGCTTGAAGAACAGACGGAACACAGGCCCTGAGAGGATGAAGCTCAGTTCACGACACATTCATGCCAAGACAGCCAAAACAATCCAGGCATTGGGTGCAATTGGCCAGGGCACAGGCCAAATTCGCGTAGCACGTCCACCACACCGTCATCTATAGGGAAGCGGAATCCCTAGCGCACCTGCTGACAAAGCACAGGCACTAAATCCTTTCTAGGGGGATTCCACATAACCTCCCCCTTCTTTGGCGCCTTCCCCATAACGTCGCGCGACGCCCCAACTAATAATTGAAAAATCTCACTAGCCTCTTTCTTCTTGATGGTGGTGGGCGTTTGACAATCTGCTCCTTCAGCGGGGAAAGGAGAAGAAGACTCCCCCGCCATGACTTGGCGACGCAGGACAGAGCCCGAGCCACCCCCCACTAACTCCACCACAGCGGTGGCCTCGGGGTCCCTCAAGGGTAGCAATACAGTTGCAGGATGAGGGTCACTCTCCTCCGCTGGTTGCCGGCAGCCGACACGGTTGACTAAAGCATAAGAATCAGATGAACTTGAAGACATTTTACTTTGTATGAAAACAAGAAAAGAAAAATAACTCACTCCGAAGAAGAAAATGAAGTTTGGCAAGAACTCGTCGAAGGGTGAAGAACGGGAAAGTGAAATGCAAGTTAGAATTTCAAAGAGCAAAGCAAACAAAAGAACCACGAAGAGCGCACACCCCTGTATATACAGAAAATTACACGGAAAACGAAGAGGTACACCCATTAAATGACAAGCAATCATCATTGCTGTCCAAAACGGCAGATATGAAAGGTCATGTCAGATCAACAATCACAGCTTCCCAAGAAACGATGCCATATGTGCTTAGGGCACACGCGCATAGCTTTTTAAGGCCCTAAAGAGCCTTCATTACAGCTCGTTGGGGGGGACTCCTGATATCAAGGCCCATTAAGGGCCCAACTAAGTATACCTTAGCCTAGAAACATGGCTCCTTAGCCAAACTTGGCCTCGGTGTAAACACGCGCTGAAACATCTTCAGCATGGCAGCAATGCCGAATCAATACCCACAGCGAACAACCATAGGTAGTCCTTGACATTACTCACGCTGAAGTCCTTCATTCAACAATATCCTCCGCGTCTCAGCTGAATCCGTATCAGCAAAACCCATGCTGATCTAGCGCACTCCTTCTCTCTCCTCTGTCACATTAATTACAAATCTGACTGGTAGAGATGAAACATTTAATGCTCAGATGGCTGAAAAGACCCTCAAGCGGCTTTTCACTTGCGCATAGCTTACAGGCGGATCCCACAGATCATCATTACATGAATCCCTATAAATAGCAAGGCAACCTCCCACTTTTAGAGGTAACTGTTAGTTCAAGAATACACTCTTGCCACCCTTCTCATATAACTGACTTTAGCATCGGAGGGTCTTCGCCGGAAACACTTCCGGTTGGAGACTTATTTTGCAGGATCCGGGGACGTCAAAGATCGTAGATTACCTTCTACAGATACCAGTATGTACCCTTGATTGAGAACTCTAATGTAATTGTCAAGCTTTCTTTAATACCTTATATAATATTATCCTCCAACGATAATGAAACGAAACTCATGTATATTGACTATTGAGTTAATGTTTCTATTTCTGCTTATATTTGAATTGTCACATATAGATGGATATATAAAACCATTTAAGAACACTTATGAGTTTCCTTTTAAGCATAATTAAAAATAATTCATATCATTAAAGTTAGACGAAAGAGGTACGTACAATGCAATGTTATCAATACCGTACCATACTATCCGATTGTAGCAATAAAATCACGTACCGTTGATGACTCGGGTTGGATTCACAAAAATACCATTATATGAAAAGTACGAGTTTAATATGTTCAAATTATAAAAATTGATGTAATGATAATATAAAACATTACTGGTTAGAACATCTACTCCTTCGTGATAGAGGTCTTAGTTTAGTGGTTAAGACTGAAGTTGTAGACTCTAAAGGTCTCAGGTTCGAATCACATCTCGGGTGGGTTGAGAATTTTTCTTTCCATTTTTAGCCCAAATGAGGCAAATTTTTTAAAAAAAATAATATAAAATATTATTATTATGATATAAAATGAAATAACATAATTTCTTATACTTATATTATAAATATATAAATATTAATGTATTTTTATATATAAAATATTTTTTGTGAAATTAATTGTCCAGTATAACTTGCGTTTATACCATCGATCATATCTATAATATCGTATATTGTCCGGTACGATTATGAAAACATTATAGATTGATAATACAAAATTTTAAAATTTTCTTATTTCTCAAATTTTGTTGCCTAATATAGCTTTCTTTCATCTCAATACAAATATGGTAATATGTTTTTAGAGTCATTAAATATAATAATTCACCGCCAATGACAGACATAATATAAAACATTCATTTACACATCCTAGAGATGATATTTGTATTTTCACTTATAGAGAGGTAAATATATGTACACCAGAACCCTAATGTTGTTGTGGAAAAAAATCTGCATTCCTCGAATTGGTGTCCCTTTCCATTTCTCTCATCCATTATTTGATATGTGTAATTATTAATTTGTTTTTTTATTATTTACATTTTCTCTTTCCTATTTTTTATTTTTTCTTTCATGGAAATGAATCACATATCAAATAATGAATAGATAAATATAAAAGGGGACATCATTTTAGGGACATTAGATTTTTTTGATGCATTTGTTGCTGCTTTTTAAAGACATTTCTATCTTCTTTATTAAATTTTGACAAATCCATTGCAAACATTTAATATTATTAATTACTTAACTAAGAATATTAAAGAGTCCAACATCCATGATTACTTCTTAGCTGTTGTTTCTAATGGAAAGATAAAAAGGCCAGTCAAACAGTAAAAATTCTTTACATTACTTTATTCTTTTTACCAACAAATTCTTCATAAACTACAATTTTTTTGCATTTCTAACTCTTTAAAATAACAGTAAAATACTAAAACATGCTCATAAAAAAGATCAATTTTTTAAATGAAATAAAGTTGATTAAGCTTTTATGTGGGGTTCCATCTTTAACAGATAGAATTTGTAGCTATTCTAGCTGTAATCAAGATTCCATGGGTATTATTATCTATAAAAGTATATTCCCCACTTGTGTTAACATCATTTAATCTGTTATTTTATGTTATGATGGCATTCAAACTATAGAGTTATTGTAGTTTTTGTTACAATTTTATGTTCTTTGGCTTTTGTACGTTTTTCCTAAATTATACGTATGTTTTTTTTTTGTTACTTGTAAAAAAACGTTTTTGTTACAAAGCAAATGAAAAGCAGTTTTCGCAACATCATTACAATTTACAAACTCCTTCATTATATTTATAAAGTGAAGACTTTTACTTTGACAACCTTATTCTCAATTGTAAAAGTAATTTTTTGGTTACAGTTAACTAAATTAATCTTAACGCTATACTTAAAATAATGAAGCAGTTTCAAGATATTACAGTACATAGAAATGTCTTTAAAAAGCAACAACAAATGCAGGAAAAAATGCAGGAAAAAAATCTGCTGTCCTCAAAATGGTGTCCCCTTTCATGTCTCTCCATTCATTATTTGACACATGGTTCATTTCCATATTATCAAACATCTCCTTAATTAATCCCTCCATTTTTAATATATGTTGGTGTTTCTTAATACCAAGATTACATTGATCAAAGTAACAAGAGGAAAAAGATCATCTGTCCTCAAATGGTATTCCCATGTCTGTCCCCTCAATCAAAATATGTCACGTGTCAACTTTTATTATATTTTAATTAAAAAAATATAATAAAACTTGACACGTGACTAGGCCTGGGCATGGGCCGGGCCGGGCCTTATCGGGCCTAGCTAAATAATGAATAGCCCAAGCCCGGCCCAAACCCATGAAAAAATACATCGGGTTAGGGTCGGGCCGGGCCTTTAATAAAATAATCAAAACCAAACCCGGCCCGTGGGCCTAACTATTAATTGTTTCAACTAAAAAAAATTAAAATTTATTACTAAAAAATAATTGTGAAAAAATAATTCCAAATATATTTGTAGTATAAGTCATAAAATTGAGTTTAAATGTTAAACTTTAACAAAAAA
>CATIWQ010869991.1:0-37226 GCA_949673415.1 Euphorbia schlechtendalii | reverse complement strand
CTAAAACTACTTCTTAACTGCCATTATGCGCTTTTGGCGCCTTATATGCGCCTAGCGCCTCACATACAAAGGCGCACGCCTTTGTCACATGCACCGCCTAAAGGGCTAGGAGGCGCCAGCCTCCTCGCCCAGTGCGCCTAGCGCCTAAGGCGCGCCTGAGGCGCGCCTTTGACTACACTGTGATATATATATATATATATATATATATATATATATATATATATATATATATATATATATATATATATATATATATATATTTATATGTATGTATGTATGTATTTATGTAGACATAAGATTACATGGAGGAAAACCATATTAAAGAATATGCGACTGTTGGACATTGATGAACATATGACTTTGGATAGAATTTCTTGGCAATAGAGGATCCATTTAGCCAATTTTATCTAGCGTGATTTTAAAGCGCATTTGTTGTTGCATCAAAAGTCTGAAAACTAGTAAAATTAAATCTATAGGCATACTCCCAAAAGACTGCAATTTCTAATAAAACTAGAGTACAAATAAAATAGGACATTATTGTGAATTTAGACCTTGATATGGATTTTCCATCCTTTTTCGCGGTTGGTGGATACTCCCAAGTCAAACTTTGATCGCCGTTGTAGTAGAATGTGTCCCCAATGCTATTTACTTACATTTGTTAAAACCGAAGGTTTGGCCAAATGATATTTGTAGAGGTTTACTTCAGAGTCTAATTGCTATATTTGGATGTGAATTAGGGTTTCTTTTCTTGTATATGGATAAATTAGTAGTGGTATTGCACTGAAGTAACACACATTTTGCTTTCCATGCTGTTTCATTTTTATATTCACAAAGTTGTTTGCTTGACAGTCTACTGGTGGATCTCCAAAGGATAATATTGGAGATATTTTGGATGACTTTGTGCGCCAAAGGTTTGGTGAGAATTCTTATGAACGTCTGGAAGTATTAGTTAGCCCTGGAAGGAAGCAAACTGCTTTAAACAAATTCAATAATCAAAAATCAAGATTTGTGGTTTTATTAGAAACCCGGGCTTGTGCACCCAGTATTAAGTTGTCATCAGTTGATACTGTTATCATCTTTGGTAGCGATTGGAACCCAGCGAATGACTTAAGGAACCTACAGAAGATAACACTTGATACACCATCTCAACATTTGAAAATATTTCGTTTATATTCATCTTTTACAGTCGAAGAGAATGCTCTTATCCTTGCAAAGCATCGTAAGCATGTCCATAGTAATTTACAGAACATAAACCGAGCCTCGAGTCACAGCCTGCTGATGTGGGGAGTTTCAGATCTGTTTCGTAAATTGGATGAGTTCCATGCCCTTGCCGCTAGTGGAAGTACCTCATTTGAGCCAGTTTCTCATGAAGATGTTGTTCGGGAGTTCTTAAATATACTTACTCAGAATGCCACAGTTTATACATCTGGCAACTCCATAATCTTGAAAGCTAAACAAAATCAAGGAAATTATAGTACTGAATTTCCATTACCTGGTGAGCAGAAAATTCAAGAAAGTGGTGCAGATCTGCCACACGAATTCTGGAAAAAACTGTTAGACAGGAAACAACCACAGTGGAAGTATACATCTGGTCTGTCTCAACGCAATCGGAAAAGAGCTCAACATTATGATGAGGTACTCAAGGAAGCAGAAGGTGAGATCGAGGAAGTTGTGAAGAAAAGCAAAAGAGTGACCAACAACAATTTTGGCAAAACCTCAGCTAGACCTGCTGCTGCAGAAAATGAAGGTTTGTAACTGATTGATATAATTTTTTATACTGTATTACATTAAAATTGGAGAAGTTATTGGGAAGTAACTTGATCTTGAAATATGTGACCCAAAATTTTCTTAAGACTCCAACTGTTTCAGGAGGTTTTGGAGCTGTACCACATAGTATGCAGAGGGAGTTGAATTCTGGTTCACCTACTCATCTTAATGCAAGTAATGAAAACCCCTTTCCAACCCTCATAAGTGTTGCTCATAATAATTCAGAACTGCTAGCCGTTGACATGGTTAAGTTTGGTGAAAGAAATGATATGCGTGACTCACAAAAGAGTCTGCATGATCTCTTGAAGCCAGATATAGCAAAATTCTGTGAGATTCTACAACTCCCAGTATGCATCTTCTTTCCCTCAAGAAATTAATTAATACAAGTTCATATAGATTGCGCTGTTTTTATAATTTTTGCTTGTGCTAACATATAGTACATTAACTGCTGTGCTTTTGTAATTTGGTCCCTTTTGCTCTGAGATTGATATAATAGCAGAAAATAGTTATCTGTAATGACGGCATTAATCTAATCTTCAATCAGACTGGACATAACGTAATTAATAATAGCTATAAAACTGCAAATTGGTGGTTCAAATTCCACAATTTACAGAACAACAGCCATCTGTTCAGATTTGGTGTTCAGGTCTGAATTATTTCCAGTTTAAAACTGGTAATTTTGGAAAAAAGTATATTGAGTTAGAATGAAATTCATATTTGTATTGAAAGTCTGTAAAAACATTTAAGAGGCTGAAAAACATGCATGTTTATGATTTTAGAATTTGAAAATATTCAAAAAAATAAAATAGTTACATTATATCTTATTTATTGTAAGAACGATTTTAGGATTGATTTAGGAGAGTGATCGTAGGAAGGAGTTTATTGCTTTCCTAATTTAGACCTAATATCCTTGGGCTTAAAATCATCCATGATACATGAACTTTGTCATTATTAACATAATGGTACATCAACTTTAAAACTTGACATAAGAGTACATAAACTTTTAACTTAACTAACATAATGGTTAAAGTGTCAAAAATACCCTTATCTTTTAAATTTTTTTGTTATAAACCACTATTTGGGTCTAAATTAACACCGCTAAAAACTTATCTAACTAATCCCTGATTTCAGATTCACAACTAGGATTAATCGTTTTGAGTTTCAGCTCTCTTTCATCTTCTTTTTCTAATAATTCCGTTTCAATATGTCCAACTGCGAAGATTTCTTAAATTTTGTTTTTGCTAGTTCTTTTTGTCCTCATTCTCATTCTATTTCTTCTTCTTCAATTATAGATTAAATATTATTTTCAGCAATTTCAGTCAACCACGACTGATAAAACTGTTCAATGACGGCCATGAAAACCGACTAATGCTTCTTAAAAAGATAGAAACAATTTTCAATACTATAATCCTTCCAAGTTCCTGCGACAATTCAGTTTCCAGTTTGTGTGAGGTTGAGGAAAATTCATTTTCTTCTTTTGAGTTCAAATTATTATAAAAGTTAGGAGATGAATTGAAAAAAAGCAATAGTTGAGCATCCTTATATAATTAATAATTTAAATAATTAAATTCAAGGATATTTGAAAGCCATAACCGCTGTTGTTGAGAAGGATTAATATTCTAAACATTGTTACCATCTTGAAAGCATATATATTGTCCGTGAAATTGGAAAGAATATTTTACCAAGAAATGGAAACGCCAAACAGTGGTATCATCTTTCCATCACCAGTTCCGATTGAAGAAGATGGCATTAGTGAGGTAAAAAATAGTGAAAATGGAAAAGAGATGGTTTTATAAAATGTAAGGATAATTTTGACAAATTTAACCATTATGTTAGTTAAATGATAAGTTTGTGTATCTTTATGTTAAGTTTTAAAATTCATGTACCATTATGTTAGTAAACACAAAGTTCATGTATCATTGATGATTTTAAGCCAATATCCTTGTATAAATATGTGTTACCTCCCAAAATACACAATTTAGTTAATCAAAATGTAGTCTTTTTAGTATATGATATGTTGATAGTAGGAAGTCTTTTTGTATTATGTAACCTCATAATATAAAATATCCAATTTAGATTATCACAGTGTAGATTTTTAGTATATAACATGGTATCAGAGCCTAGGTTTGAGGTTGTTTAAAAGTGCTTCGAGTTAGTTCTCTGTTTTCTTGTTCTGTTACCGTTACCTCTTCAAAACAGCCCCCTCCAATCGATCGGCATCTATGATTTCCGGTGACCATAACTCCATCGCATGTAGGCATGTATTGCCACCTCGGGCGACGAGCATTTTCCAACGATTGAGCTTTGTTGATTTCCAGCATGCTCATCTAGTCGGTTTTCAGATGTTTTCAGATGTTTTCTCTCTCCTTTCTTGGTCCTTTAGTATACTATCTTTGCCTGAGTTCTAACGTAGCGTCAACTATAACTTTGAGGGACAATTTATTTGTGGCTGAATGTGGTGTTTCTTTGTCTTCTCTTGTTTGTGGTATTGAGGTTGCTCTTATGGAATTGGATACACCAAGTGCTATTCTATGTGTGTAGTGTTATTGTGGCAAATGTTGGGATGGTAGTTTCCCTTTGGATTGCTGTTTTGTGGATCTCGGTTTTGGATCCAGTTTCTGCAATAGACAGTGGTTTTTCGAATGCTTATTTGCTTCTCAAAGCATCACCTCAGTTTACAAAATTTAAGCTGTCTATTTTGTCTTTTTGTTGCATTTGAATTTAGTATTTTGTAACAAGCTTGTGCATGTATGCTAGGAAGAGTTTGTTGTCTTCCTCATATAGACCTGATATCCTTGTATAAATATATGTAACCTACAAAATATATCTTTTTGTTTATCACAATGTAGTCTTTTTAGTATGTAACAAAAACCAATGCGACTCAACTATAATGTCTTGTAGAAAATTATAATAGTTGCAGTAGTAATTTCTCTATATAGTGAGATTTTTGTAAAGTTAAAACATAATCTATATAATTTCATAATAATGATATACTATGGATAAGACAATATTTCATTAGTTTGTTATCAATTTAAACTTTTTATTCTCAAATCTACATAGACAAGAAACTTATCTTTATTGGTAGAGTAGTTTATTTTCCTATTAAAATAAAAATCATGGTTCCTAACCGTTATCTTAAACAACAGTTGCTGGTCCATTACCCATATTCAGGATAGATCTCTGCTGGTTTTTTTCATGTTGCGATTATTGAACTTAACAATTGCAAGGCCGATATGATTGCGTACATCTAGCAGCGTATTCACTATTTTCTGTTGACCATGTTTATTCCAATGCCAAGCTGTCAAAGTTTTGCTCCCATCTTCCGGAAAAATTGTGGATGCTTTCTGTTGCAATCGAACTTTTAAGACTGTTAATTTAAATGTTAGAGGTAGACTGTTAATTTAAATGGTAGGATGCATTAGTCTTGCTCTTTTGGTAGTTCTTCTAATGCATCCTCTCACTGTATCATTGCAGGAAGACGTCAAGATGATAGCCCGAAGTTTTCTGGAATATATAGTGAATAATCACTGTGTTATTAAAGAGCCAGCAACTGTACTGCAGGCATTTTGCATATCCCTGGTTAGAATTATCTTTCTCCCATGCATATCCCTGGTTAGAATTATCTTTCTCCCATGTACTACATGAACATTAATTTTGCATCCGACAAATTATACTATTGCTTATTTGCTTTTAATCATAGTAGTCAAAGGTGCGCCTAGGCTCTCAGGCGAGCCCCTGCGCCTTTGGGGCTTTTAGGCTAATTTTTGAGCCTAGAGCACCCCAAGGCGCGCCTAGGTGGCCAAAAAGCCCAAGGCGCAGCTTTGCACCTTGAGTGCGCCTCAGCGCCTTGACTACTATGCTTTTAATAAATATTTACCTATTGACCATTGTGGAATCTATCATCTTTTCTGTTTCCGATGAAAACAAGAATTTGCTCCTATATTCTAGGATTCTTAGAATAACATGCTTGTTTTGTCTCAGATGGTATGATGTTGGTTTTTCCTTTACAATTTATTTCAGATGGTTTGATGTTTTGTGGTCATTATTCCAATTTTTATAATTTTGTTCTCAATCTTTTCTATTCAATTGAAGTTATATGCCATATTATTTCATCTCAATATTGAATCAGTTCGATCATGGAGTTAATAAATGCTTGTAATCCTAGTTACTTTCAAACCTGATTAATGTCCATAAAGCCAAACTATGGGTTGCGTCTTTCAGTTGTGAGTTGCATGGTTGATGTCATTTGATTCTGTACCTTATCATCACTGATGCACATATGAATTTTCACACTTGAATTTTTCGGTCATGTGTACATTGATTATTGTTATTTAATAGTAAAAGGAGGACCTGATTTTCAGTGACTTGTTTCTGTTCTTTACAAGTGTCATGAACTTTTTCATTTTATGAAATGTCTTTTCATGAAGCCTTCACCACTTTGAAGTGTAGGAATAACACAAAAGCATGTTTATGCTAAAGTGGAAGTCAAAAGGTTTTTGCTTGAAATTAAAGTTTATGGTCAATGTAATATGTAATAAATTATGTGCATGGGTGAAATCTATTACCATTTGCATTATTGTAGAATAGTTTAATTGCATTGCAATCGGAAAATATGATTCTGTTGAATCCGTTCCAATTTGCAAATGTACCAGGAGTTTGAGATCAAAATGATACTAAATGGGTTTAGATGATTCTTTCTTGCTTAGGGACACGATGGGTTTGAAGTTAAATTCAAAAATCATCTTTTTAGAGTGGTGCTCTTATCTCTATCCCTAACAATGTTAATTGAATTTAATATCATGAAACTGAGAAATAATCAAAAGCAGTAGCTTATCCTAGTGTCCTTGTTTTCTGTGTATAATCCCGCTAAATAAAGGATTTTAGCCTTACAGTTCGATTCTTCATTTAAATGTCAATATAACAAAACAACATTGGAAAAAATGAAGTTTAACATGCTTGTTTGGTCTCTCTTGTCAGTTGGTATATACTAACATTATTAATCTAGTATATACTAGGTAGCAACCTAAACTGTCTTATTTGTGTAAATTTCAGTGTTGGACAGCAGCTTCTATGTTAAAGCACAAAGTTGATCGCAAAGAAACATTCGAGCTTGCAAAAAAGCATCTAGATTTTTGCTGCAGGAGAGAAGAGGCAGACTATGTATATTCAATGCTGAGAGATCTGAAGAAAATGTTTAAACAAAGTAGAAAGAATTCACCGCCAGTCTACTCTGCAGAAACTTCTGATACATTGTCTAAGGTTGTCAATAAGGTCCATCATGGCAAGTCTTCATTGCAAAAATCATCTGGCCAGCAACAGGAGAAAGATAAGTTTGAAGACAAGGCTCATGGTCAAGAATCAGTTGATGATCAGAGACTTTCTGAGCTGGGGCAGCATGGATCCTTAAAAAGTATCGAAGATATTAGAAAGAAGTTTGATGAACAGATGACAGAGCTTTTGCAGAAGCATCAGGAGGAAGTTGTTGAATGCAAGACAATTTATGAGAATGAAAAGGCACATCTTGAGAAAAAGCAAAGAACAGAGGCAGCTGTTATACGTTTGCATAGTAGTAGGTCGATGAGTGCAGATAAACTTATGCGACTTGATTCTGAATATAAAGAGAAATTTGAAGAGCTTAACCACCGCATGGAGATGGATTTGGGGAAACTACAGAAAATGCATATGGCTGCAAAGGAGACGGTGGAAAAAAGAAAAGATCGTTGGTTGGAAGGATTTATGTCCCGGGAAAAGAGAGACTCTGATGCAGGAAATTCCTCTTTTTTGAATTCTATGGAAAGCATGCAAGATAGAGAGGCTAGAGTCAGTGAATATCCTCCTGATGGACAAGTTGTGGTGGATAAAGGTATAGTCAGTGAAATATCTGAATCTTCTGAGAGAATTACTGTAGTCACGCAACAGAATGAGGAAACTCCATCAGGAATATCTGCAAAAATGGGGCCAACATTATCTGCCAGACCAAGTCAGGAAGATGAGTTTAATTTAACACAGAGTTCAGACATTGAACGAAGGCTTGTAGAGGGTGATGGTGTATCTGCTGTCAATAATGAAGACAACCATCGCCATATTTCATCCCTGGTAAATTATCATGCCATGCACGTATCATCTGCATTTTGTCTATTATTTTCAATTCAATGGCATTTTATCCTTTATTTTTTGTCTTGCTCAAATTTTTGCATCAGCTATAGTTGTTTATTATGTGTTTTCTGTACATATGTACCGTACATATGATCTTTCAAGTCACAAATGATCCATCTTTTTCTGGATTGGTTTGTGGTTTAATTTGTACTAGATAGATACACAGCGTAATTCGTTCATACTTCATGTAACTGTAAATAGTCATGGCCGAGTTAATTCTTGAAATTGAGATAAAATTGTACTTGTGTTTGTTGTCTAGGCTTGTCAAGAACAAGATATTCAGCAGACTGCATCCACTAGATCACGAGACAGGCCTCCATCAACAATTGAAATGGAAGATACCTTGCAGCGATTTGAGCCTATAGTTTCTGATCATACTAACACTTATTCTAGTCCCAATTCTATGTATCTTCCTTCTGCTGGCGAATATCATCAAGGCAATGTTAACATCATGGAGTCTTCAGCGCAAATGGCAGGGAATCAAGTACAACACTCAAGTCAAGCAGTGCCGCATCTTCCTGGTGAAACCCTTATTGGTGCAAGAACTGCACCCATTTCTTCTGGAGTTAGCAACTATTCTGCACAAACTGTACCACCCTCTGTGCGGGCCCCTCCTTTGGCTTTTTGTGGTGATCCACTGCAGAATGAGTTGGAGAGAATTCTCAAAGAAACAGACCACATTATCTCAATCCATGAAAAAACGGTTAGGTTCTTGTTGATGTTATATTATGCTAATAACATTGAAAAAACTCAGCCTGATATACTTTGCACTTAAATTCTTCTTCATTTTGCAGAAGCTGCAACTGAAATATGATTGTGAGAAGGAGATACTAGAAATTCGTAGAAAGTATGAACATAAGTTCCAGGAGGTGGAAACGGAATTCCTCTCGAGGAAGAAGGACCTCGATGCAAATCACAGCGTAGTTCTTATGAATAAGATATTGGCCGGGACATTCAGATATAAATGTACAGATACCAGGGGATCTAGAGTGCCTGGCCAGCAGCAAGGTAAGATCTGTGATTAATTACTGTAGTACGAAAATTCAAGGTTGAGGTAAAAACTTACCCAGTTTTGGGAAATCAGATTAATCTGTAACATATTGGTTTCTTAGGACAAAAAAGATGAAGATTGAGCTATAACATTTTTGTTTTCAAGGCTAACATATAATAGGTTAATCTGATGTTGGGAGCCCCAAAAATGTGTAGTGATCATGAAACTATTAATATGACTACAAATTGATGATGCTGATTTATTCAGAATTTGTGTGTGGTGTGATCATGCTGATGCTAACTAACTAATTGTGTTTTAAACAGGTGTGCCTTCGAGTTTCTTGCAGCAGCGGATCCAACTGTCGTCTCAGCCTACAACTGGACAAAGTAACATCTCCTTTGTCCAATATTCATCTTTGCATAAATCCCCGGCTTCTGGTTCAAGTTCAACCCCTCGTCCTATGCACCATTCCTCGGCAGCAGCTGCTGTCCTCCTGTCTCCAACTCTCCTCCGTTCCGCACCTGGTAATTTCACGAGACCCCGTCTCTTAAACTCCATCTCTCCTGTTGCTGGAAATGCCCATGTTGTCATGGAAATTCGAGCGCCGGCCCCGCATTTGCAACCTTTCAGAGCTGCACCACCATCCACCGACTGTTCTTCCCCTGCAGTTGGGCTCAATAATATGGCAACGACTCTGACCATGCCCCTGCTACCTCTACCACCAGCCCCACAGCAATATGGTCCTCGTAATGATTCCCCGCGTCAAACTGAGTTGCGAATGGATGAGGATAATGGAATATATTCAATTCCATCCTGCAGTGTTGGGCCCTGGCCCGATTTGGTTTCCACCGCAGATCCAGAGGTCAGGCTTGAAGAATCTTCATGTACGAATGAAGTATGCTTGTCAGATGATGACGATTGACAGTAGTTGCTTTTTGTACTACTCAATTTGCGGCGCAGTGTTGTCGTAGCTTTTTGTCTAGATGACTTAATTGTTGTGCCAAATCAATTATAATGTATTACCCAATTATCTCATGTACCAATCTTAGACAGACTTTTCAACATGCTATAATTCTAGATACTGTAGTCCTATTTTGTTTTGATCATGTGTCCAGTGAACAAGAAAACGTTAATTAATAATAGCAACAGTAATCTACTATATAAATATATAAATTGTTATTAAAGGAAAATATAATGGAATGAACATGACAGTATTATATAAATTAAATGAACAAGAATTATTGAATTTGACTAGAATCAACCTGTGAATAGTAGTTGCATGATGGCACAAAAGGCATGTACTAACTTTAGTTAACCACAGAATCTATATTACTATTATATTTTATACAAATATATACACCATGAAATACATCAAAGAAATAATGGGGAAAATATAGAAAAATATACTATATGAATCAGGAATACTTTAAAAGTTTATAAATGTTTCCTATTTGTGGAGAAATTTACAATTTTACATGTTTGAGGTGTACAAATAAAACATATTACCTACCAAATCAGTCAAGTGGTAGATGACGAACCTATTTAAGGCATGTGTTTACTAAGTAATGACCTTACATAAGATTATATTTAATGAACTTTTCATTTTACCTATTTAGTCGATTCAAATATAAGTTGAGTCGGTGTTTTATATACACATGACAATCAGGTTTATACAGTGATGTTTTTTCTTTTTTCTTAATCTAATTTCCGATTTTTTTAGACAAATATTTCCAATTTACACCCATTTTTTTTCTTATGATACTAACATATATTACATTCTGTTAGGGCTAATTTGATTGGCGGAATGACTATTCCGTGAAATATGAGAAAAACGAATAAAAAACAATTAAAAACTGTAGAGTATTTGCTAGATATCGTCATAGGATAAAATAACTATTTTTTCTAGCTATTATAGCTCCCATAGAATAGCTTCTATACCTTATCGAAACGAAAGGATAGTTATTCCATGAAATACGATGGATTATAGGTAATTGCTACAATTTTTAACATTTTTTCATTCACCTTTCTTATATTTCACGAAATGGTCATTTCACTGACCAAACAGGCCCGGTAATACAATTAAATTTACAAATCAGCCTAATTTCTTTTTTTATGAATAATTCAGCCTTAATTCAAATATGAATAGAAATCAAAATCTTACAAATACAATATAGGCCTCAAAAAATAAAATATAAAAAATGAAGAAAGAAAGATTACATCCCAGCCGTGTGATCAATTTCCCAAGCTGGCGTGTAGAAGTAAAAAACATTCAACTGATTTAACTAATCAATTTTAATTTTAAAAAATCATTTCTGAGAATTCCCAAGTTCTCCAGCTATGGCGTTCGCAACAACAATTACTTCTCCAAACCATTCTCCTTCACTTCTTCGTTTGCTTAATCGAGAATCGACATCGGTATCACCTCTAAGTTCTGTTTCTTTTGGATTTTCAAGGTCCAATTTTGGCCGTTCAAGACTTGTCTCTGTTCGATCAACTGCATCTCCCGGTAATAATTTATATTTCTAATTGGAAATCGAAATTGGTTGTGTCTATGCTGATATTATTAGGTTTTTTTTTGTTAAATTAATTGTGATTTATCCGTTATACAATTTTTAGCTGCCCCAGCGGCGGAGGAGATTGCTCCGGCGATTTCGCTGACGGAGGATGCGTTGAAGCACTTGAATAAGATGAGGAAAGATCGAGATGAAGATTTGTGCTTGAGAATTGGGGTTAAACAAGGTGGATGCTCAGGTATGTCTTACACTATGGAGTTTGAGAATAGAGCAAATGCCAGACCGGATGATTCTATAATCGAGTACAATGGATTTGTCATTGGTAAGCATTCTATTGTTTGATTATGCTTTCTAAAGTGATGATTAGGTTGTTGAATTCTGGTTGGTGTGTTTCATTGCTTTGGTCACATATGATATTGAAACTTTTGTTATGACATATTTCTTAGATTGTTTCGCTCATCTTCATTTACAAATTTCTATATCTTCTGTTGTTTATATTTATTGGTTTTTTTGTGTATATTCAAACAGTTTGAATATTTCAAATGGTATTATGGCTGGTATGAGTTGTACATACTCCTGTCTCAATTTTGATGACCAATTTGGTTTTTCCATAAATCACTTGTATCTTTGAGATTATAATAATATCCACCCTCTTGACGTAATTGGTTACACGCAATTTGATCTTTTTCTAAGTATATTTGATATTTCTTGGGCATATCAAGTCCAATTCAGTTTGGGATTTCTGTTTTGCTGCTTTTTAGCTAAGCATAACGTTGAAATGGGTGTCTTTTGAGAAAGTAGCTTCAAAGCCAACTTGGCACTATGACTGTGTTTGTCGCAGTGTTCCTATTCCTAATTAGCGAGTTCACTGCCTATATTATTACTATTGTCGATATCAAGTACCTTACCCACCTCCGTTGATTCACGAGCTCTTATTTTTTTTCCTTTTATTCAATGAATACCTAAAGCAAGTAGCAACAGCTTGGTGTCAAGTTTTTATTTTAGTTTAACGCCAGAGTGAAATGAGAGGATACATTCTTTGAGATGCATAGCTCCGGCAGTATTCATGATAATTTTGAGCGTGCTGTAAGCCTGTAACAAGCTAGGGCCTAGGTGTGTGTAATATGCGTCTATTTTTCGTTTCATATGACTTACTTAGATACATACTTCTTGTTGTCAATATGCCCCATAAGAACTGATCTCATCCATACTGCATTCAATGTGAAGTCGCATAACCTTCTTTATAGGACAATTGCGTTGCTTAAAGTGAGTTTGATGATAACGCTTGTTATAAAAACTCTCAATCCTAAGCAGGATCTTCATCAATGTCTAGAACCATTCGTGAGTAATTTATGTCAAATTCAAACTTGGGGAAAATGTCGTGAAGCAATTACTCGTGTAGTTGTCTGATGCCATACTAGAAGCTTGGAAATCTCAAGTACTCGATTGATTCAAGAATGTTGTGCTTATTGTTATGAGCTTCTGATCTCTTTTCACTCATTTACTTGTTTGGATTTGCAGTTTGTGATCCAAAGAGCCTGCTCTTCGTATTTGGGATGCAGTTAGATTATAGCGATGCTCTAATTGGTGGGGGTTTCTCGTTTAAAAACCCAAATGCTACACAGACATGCGGGTGTGGTAAATCCTTTGCAGCAGAGATGTGAAACAATAGTTAGACAATAAAAAGAATATATGCTGTGTTAATGATAGAAAACATTGAACTTGTGTAAACACACCATCATGTTATGTATTGTGCCCCGAGTTTCTCTAGCTTTCGCATATCTGCTGATTATGCTGATTCATAGGTTCTATGGAAGGATTCTGAAATACATTTGTCAAAAAGACATAAAATTTGCAAAAATAAAAAATACCAGTATCCATATATTTTCAAGAAAAAAGTTGAAAATCAAGTAAAAATCAGTTTCTCCGTTCAACCATTTTACTTTCTTAATGAGATAGAATTGATCATAATGCTTTTGGATACGGACATCAATTTAGTACACTACGTGTTGTATTAGACTTGTTCAAATCTCATATTTTCATATAATATTCGTATCTATTATAATTATAGAAAATAGTACAAGTCCGCCTAATCCCATCTAGGCCTCAACTAGGATCCTATCGTCCGATTAGCGTTGTGGCTTTTTTTAAACATTGGTTGTAATATATAATAAGGCCTTGTTTTTTTTAGCTTTCGAAAGTTAAAATGAACTTGATTGAACTAAAGTGAAATGAAATTATTGAATGTAAATTTATAACTACGCATACCTAGACCGAACTAAAATGATTCGAACTAAATTGAACTGGATTAATTTGTAGTTCAAGAAAGCGTAACTCATCTCTAAATAGAATAACTGAAACAAGTGACCCTAAAAGGAATTAAATAAAATTTAGGGTAAAAATAATTCAATTTTGTTGTGTTTAAAGTTGGAGTTTTGCAATTTATGTAAATCTTATTATCTAAACTCTAAATTGTTATGTAATATAAAACGTCATCCACATCTTAAATATTGGTTTAATAATTTAACTACACATAAACAATGATTTTTTCCATAGAAACTTTGTTTTACATAAAAAGTAAACATTGCTTTGCCCACTATCATTATTGGATTGAAGTTCAAATCATTAATTAAATAAAGATGAAAGGAAAATTAATTTTATTTTGTAAAAAAACAAAGAAACCATTTAATTCATGAAAAACTGAAGCATTGTAGGCAAAATAGATTTTTAAAAGTTGGTGTAATAAATAAATAACTAAAGAAATATTTACCCATATTACTGTTTCCTATTCCTTGTACATTGTTATGAAGATATCGCAGCCGTAGAAATGGAATCGATCATCTTAGATCTGACGGTGGAAAACCAACGCAGAAGTACTCCTTTGAAAGCGTCCGCGCTCGCAGTTACAGAGCTGATAGATAGCTCGAAAACGAGAAGACTCAAAACCCTAGCGGAACCAAATATTAGGATCGAACCACAAGACAAGAATCTCTTGAAGTTTCAATCATGGCCTTTCCTTCCCGTCTCTTGACCAGATCCAAACAGGTACTGTTTTCACTATTCTGATTAGTTTGTGGATGGATTGATCATTTCTGTGAATCGAAATATGAGCTTAATTCGTATCTCTCTTAAAAATCATCCGTATTTCTTTGTAATCCGCGTGGTTTCTGAAAAATTCGAATGCTGCTCGGAAATAAATGGGAGATGGAATTTATGCCTGATCTAAGATAGAATTGGCACTTTATGCAATGTTTGTGTAATTATTAATAAATCTTTTAATTTTTTTTAGGGTGGAAAATGGAAATGAATCCGGTCTTGAGCATTGGCCTTTTTCTTGTAGATTTTTTTTCCGAGATATGATTATTTTGTATGTTCAATGCATATATTACATGATTTGCACCTAACACTAGCTATGTTATTATAGCAACATGAATTTATGTAGTAGGTATCTCGTAGAAACTTAAACTTGATTTTAGGTTCAGAGTCAGCCGAAACAATGAAGTTACACAATTGTGGTTTTCCTTGTCTTGAATTGAATTTCGATTTTTCTAATTGTCTTAACAGTTTACCTCATTGTCTTCTCACTTGTAAGTTTCTTTATCATAATATTGATCAGCATATTGAGTTTGTAATCTTAAATTTAAATATGAAAACTTCATGTAAACTCCTGGAAGTGCAATTGTAATACCATTGAAGCAAATGTTTAGCGGAAACTTCATATTAGAGGCCTTTGAGACATCCATTCACAATAGTGATGACTGGAAATCTAGTGTATTTTTGGAGGAAAGCACCGTGATTCCATTTTAATGAAAACAATCTTTTTACCATTTTCCCCCTAGGTTCTGACATCTTTTCCTTTGATAAATGCAGCTGTATGCAAGTGGGTCTGTTTTGCAACAGGAGTCTGTTATTCCTGTTCGGTACTTTGCAAAGAAAGCTGATCCTCCTGCTGCCAAGAAAGTTGATTCTCCGGCACTCAAGGGAGATGGTTAGTTAATAAGCTATGTTGGGAATTTTGATGAAGCGTTTGTCATGCATATATTGTATGATGAGCTTTCTTACTTAGACACTGTTTGTATTTTTGCGCTGCATCTTAACCTAGAAGCACTTTGGGCAAGTGAATATTCCTCAAAATTGTGACATTCTCACCCGATGATGGTGAACGTATCAGTTTTTGTCCTTATGGGTTAAGCCATTGAATTTCATCCTAACTGAATTTCTTCTCCCTGGAATAGTATGATTTTCCTCGTGTCTTCTATACTTTGAATTGAACTACCTTTTTTCCTGCATGGCGAATGCTATGCCATTGACAGCTACACCACTTTATTTTGAATAGAGAATAAGTGTTGATGTTGTTTTATTGGAGATCTTTCTTCATGTTTCTGATGAATGATGTTTACGACTTGCTTTAAATGTAATGGGATGTGTAGATTATACTTATGATGTGCATTTGTCCCCAAGCAATTTGGAACCTTCATACTGAGCTTGCTTAGGTTCTACATATCAGTCACGATACATGTTTCTTGTATCTGGTAGGTTACTATGCCAAACATGCATATCTAATCTGAATCACATGACTACAAATCAAAATATATGATATAAGTTAAATATTCTGCAACCCCTTTTGCACCTTCATGATCTCTAATATATAGACCATCTGTTTAAGTTCAATTCAAATTTTATTTGGATTTGGTTCTGATAGATTCTTAATTTAGAATTTCAGCTATTGTTTCTGACGTGTGACATAAATCGTTTGTATCTGCTTCTGTTACGTGCTGAAACTTGGTCAAGGTGGTCAATAGATGGATATATCGTTGGCTCTTGGTTGAAACTTTATACTCCATGAAACTGTGCCTTATTGATTTGACAATATACTGATTAAGAATTGTTTTTGTTTGAACTGAAAAGAGATTTTGAAGAACATCTTTCTGGATGTCAAGAAGAAATTTGAGACAGCTATTGGAGTACTTAAGACAGAGAAGATTACTATTGATCCTGAGGATCCAGCTGCTGTGTCTCATTATGCAAAGGTCATGAAGACAGTTAGAGAGAAGTAAGAAAAATATATCCATCCCTTAATGTCATTGCACTATGCTCTCACTATATTTATGTGATCACTCACATGCTCGCACAAGCTCAGAGACAGAATAAATTATTTTTAATATAGAAAATGATTTTCTTTTGCTTTCTTTTGAGGTATAATATCACCGCATTGATCATCCTATTCAGTTCTCTCATAGATGACTAGTGGATTTTATTTATCAGTTCAGCTTTTTTTGCTTTAATAATTTCCTAATATATTTTTATGATTTTTGCTATTACTTGTGGTCTTATTACTTATAAGTCATTTAATACTAGTTTGTATATCATTGCTTGAAATGATATCAACCATAATATCTTGTTTTGTTTACCTCAGTAAATGATCAATCATGTTATGTGGTTTATTTTCTGCAGGGCTGATTTGTTCTCCGAGTCACAAAGAATCAAATACACCATTGAGTCAAAAACAAAGGATATTCCAGATGCTCGGACATACTTATTGACGTTGAAGGAAATACGAATCATGTACTACTTTTCAATTACTTTCTATCCTAAATCAGATCTGTGCTGTTTAATCGTCGTTTCTGCTTGATTGTTGCAAAGATTTTGCTTTATCTGCATGAAAACTGAAAAGAACAGAATTTCACCCTTTCTTGCTCGTGTCTATGTCACGTTAACAAGGATATAGAATTCGACTGATGACTCGCAATATGAATAAAAGTTAATACTCTCTCAAAAGAATCCGTTTGCATTCATGAAATTTCTTTCATATGACTTTTAATGCAATAATGTCTTCCAGGATTAAATACTGTATATTATCACAGTTGATGAAAGTGACTTGTTCTCTGCTCTTGCAGGAGAGGTCTTACTGATGAGCGTGGTGCAGAAGCTATGATGATGGATGCGCTGGAGAAAGTTGAAAAGGAAATCAAGAAACCTTTGATGAGAAACGATAAGGGAAACATGGCTCTTTTAGTGGCAGAGTTTGACAAAATTAATAAGAAGTGAGTTACATTCCTATGGTTGATTGAACAATATCAATGTTTGAATTGTTGAAAAATAATTGAATATATTTACTACTCAGGCAATTAGGACAAAGTAGGACAATTCCTGTAACTGTGAGCTTTGAAACTCTTTCTAGGTTGAGCTAAAGCAATGAAATTGACATGATTGCGTACATGTATGCTTCCTTCTGGTTCACAATGCTGAATATTATTGAATTCTTACTCTGTTACAATCCTCTCAAGGATAAATGAGTGAAAATTATGGTGATTCTCATTTTACCAGGCTAGGAATCCGGAAAGAAGATCTCCCAAAGTATGAAGAAGAGTTGGAACTCAAAATGGCCAAGGCGCAATTAGAAGAACTGAAAAAAGATGCTATCGAAGCTATGGAAACTCAAAAGAAGAGGTATTGGTGTTTTGATCAACATGTTATAGTCAACCTGTCAGTTTAAATTATGATTCTGTAGCTCTGATTGTTTTTGTTTTTGCAGGGAGGAATTTAAGGATGAGGAACCGGTAGATGTGAAATCGTTGGATATCAGGAACTTCCTCTGAGAATTTGCTGCAGCTTGTGCACTGGATGTGGGTACGTCACCGCATCAATTTTTCGATTTTTGATAATAAAAGGACCAATCTGTACTGCAATGCTACTAATGGCATTTGGGTAGATATTTTGCTGTTGAGAATTCATTACATTGCCTGAATATGTGTTTTTTTCTATGAAAGCATATTTCCAGAATTTTCTTTTGAACATTTCTGTTGGGTGGGTCTCTTTTTGAGCCTTTAACGCTCTTTATTTGAATAGCATGCTGAATAACAACAATATATGCAACATTGCCTGCTCTCATCCCCTTTCTGTTCTGCATAACCTGCTATATTATATTTGATCCCATAATTTATTGCGGTATTATAAATTTCTAGAAAGTTAAATGATGGTTAACTAAAATTTCTATGTTGAAATCTTGGAATGAGTATCACGAGATTCCGTATGTGAATTTTCAGAAAGTAAACAGTTAGAAAACAAGAAAAGTAAACAAAATCTCTCGAATTTTTTCATGTACTTAATTTATTTCATAGTAAAAACTCCTCTTTTATGGGAAACGGTTTCATTGTAAAAATCCCCGTTTAGTTGCCTTGTGACTTTTTGTTCTTGAGGCCATTTGTCCTATTTATTGTCGCCTGGCTTTGATTTTTTTTTTATCTATGTGATGTCTGGATGCAATTCTTTCAAATACCAATATTTATAAAGTTATTATCCAATTTTTCACCGTAGAAGTTTGATTTTAGTCTCAAACCAAGAAGGTTTTTGAAATAGTGCACTCTAACTCACAAAAAAAATGTCACTGCACTTCAGATGAAAATATAATATCCTTTAAAATATTAAAAAAAATATATTTCATTAATTTTCGCTGAGGTTCTGAAGATCCCAGTAATCAGTTAACGTTTTTAAAAATTTGAAAATGAGTTTTCTTTTTGGCTTATTGAACGTGAAATAAGAAAATTTATGGTTTATAGTTACAAATCTTACAAAAATTGACATTTTCCGCTATAAAATACGCTTAATTTATAAAAAAAGTTGTTCATCATTTTTGCTGCAACTCGTTTAAATAGCTAAACAATTCAAAGTAACATTTACTTGAATTTTAAATATTTGAGCAGTGCATCCGCCATAATAATAATAATGGTCTATAAATGGAAAATCGATGTAGTGTAGACTAGAAAGTCGATATCTATAAAATGCGTAACCTTACACTATCATTCATGATTTCAAGAAGTTTAAGATTTACATATGTACATTTTAAACAATCCTGTTCAACACTTGAAATATTACAATTTATCAGACTATACTACTTTCAACATTTAATTATCAATTTAATCAAATAGTTGAAAACTCGTAATGAGATGGAAATTTTGGTAATTCATTGTATGAGCACCAATATATTAAGATAGCAGAATTAAATAACACCTCATTGCAAAAGCAATGTTCGAATACAAAAATATATTATAACTATCAGAAAAATAATTTTGATTCCTCTTTTACCATAAAAACAAAAAACCAAAGAGCTTTTTCTACCAAAATTGCAAAATTGCAAATGATCATATCAGTAACACAAAATTCCACCCTCTTCTTACCTTAAAAAAAAGATTAGCAGTCTCATTATCAACTACTGTTTACTCTTTTTCTTTGATTTCGAGCTGGAGTCTCCTTTCCGCTTTTTCCCACTCTTATGGCTTTCCGGCCTTTCAGTTTTTTCGGGTTTAGTTCTACTGGATTTGACACTAATAACACCACCTGATAATAGCTTTCCTCCATTTTTCAGTGCCTCGTCGATTTCACCTTCTTTGTCGACAATGGCATACTGTTTAAGTAGTTCGGGATCCATCATACCCTCCGCCTTGGCCCTCATCCCATCCTACAGTTAATTCAACATAATCTCAGACTAGTCAGAGAAAATAATGGTACAGTATAGAGAAAACTCGGAGAAAAAAAAATGCAAAACCGAGCCAAGAGAAATCAAATCACACCTCAACTTGCTTTGCTGCTTCATTCAGATCCTCGTCCACAGATATTTTGTGCGGTTCCAGTATTCGCTGAAAGCCACATTGTCAAAGCAAGCTTTTTAGTTGGAAGAACAAAAGAACTTAACTTTCATAAATGTAGAAAAACGTTACAAATGAAAAATGACATCAAAATAAGCTAACCGGGGAACTGCCTTGTTAAAGACATAAAATATCCAAATACATTTTCGTAATATTCAAAAGGCTTTTCTTTTTTACATTTAGAGTTGGTTAATTTCTTACCTCTTTTAATCGGGGTACTTCTGATTGAAACTCTTTAGATTCGATATTATGAAGATATTTATAGAACTTCTTCATGATCTTTAGAAGGAGAGATAAAACCTGTGTCCTTTCCAACTTCGTTTGTTCCTGTAAAAACAATTTAACATGAAACTCGAAAATATCCGTGAAACATAATTTTTCACAAGACACGAAGCCTACCCAAACAATTAAGGAACGATTTTCAACTGACTCTGAAAACAAAGTTGTAGCTTATGAAGTATTTAATCTGTTTTTTCCGACCATAAAACATTTGAATCCCATGGAAGTAAAAAAAACTACAAAAGTGCACACATTAGAGTGGTAGTGGGGAATCAAACCTGGATATAAGAAATTTCATGATTCTGCAGTCCAAAGCAAAGCAGAACCGAAGCTTGAACATATGAAAATGTAATGGGAATCTTCCCTTTGAAATACGCATCAGCAAGGATTGGAACAATGGTTGTTATCTGAAAGAACAAGTAAAATAAATCCATTCACAAATCTCAGTGACAAAATAGAATAAAGTTTTTAAAGATTTGGAACAATAACTAGTCTTGTTGAATATTAGACTGAATAAAAGGCCTCCAAATCTTTTGTACAAGAGATGATTATGTCACTGAGAACTGTATCAACAACTCACTTTCAGCTTAGCCCAATAATGCTACAAATGTTCGATGATATGTTATTTAGTCTCGTTTATCACGAACACATCACAGAATATACTGTTGTCCCAGATGGGCGCACCATATTATGACGGATAGCAACATCATATTTGGTAATAAAAATGTGAAGCTATCGAACTTCACTGTATAAGTATCAACCAAATATAACCACAGTTCTAAAAAAATTTCATCACTTTCAAAAGTATCTTTTTGTCACACACAACTCTTATAGCATGTCTCCGTTTCGATCATCATACATTGATCCTATAATTTTATCACCATCAATTAATCTATGCCCACTTTGACATAATTGTATCACATAGATTTACAATCTATTTAGAAAACAAATCGTTACCACGAGCTACTTTTGTATCACCGTGCCCATTAAGCTTCATTTGGTGAAACCAAAATTGATTTTAGTCCCACTAAAGTAGCTGCTACGAATTTCTGATCAAATATTTGAATATATGCCAGAATTAGCTAACATGATTTGACCATGGACTCAGAACACGCTAGAGCAAGAGAAGTCATGTTAGCTTCACTAATACAACATCAACAAAAAAAACCAAACCTTCAATTTGTCAATGCCTATAAATTGCAGTTGGGGGTGCCTTGCCAACGTGGCATTAGGTCCATTGACATGGCCCACTTGAAGTTGATGTTATTGAATCCATATGATTTAAGTATAATTAATTCATCTATTCCAGCATAGATTTGGACAGAATTAAAACAATGACTTTATAGGGAGAAAAATCATTGGTCGTTAGTTTCATGGCAAAGATCAAAGTTCAGCAGCAAAATTTGAAAGACCGTCATCATACATAGTTAAATAAAAGAAATTTAATTATAATATTAATTAATAATAATAGTTATGCAATGAAAATAGTTTTATTAACATTTAAATTTATTATTATAATAATAAATTACACATTATCAAATTTCATTATTTTTATATAAATTACCACTAATATTAATATTTATTATAATATTATAATAATGATAAACAAAGAAAAAATAGTAAAAATTATATAAGTCTTAATTATTTATAAAATATGACTGTTAATAATTATTATAGTAAAATAATTAATATATATAAATAAGATTATTATTACTGTTGTAAAAAGAACTAGTATTGTTAGTTTCGTACATATTGTATTCTTGTTATTTAATTTATATTAAATTATATTATTTGATAATTATCTTTGTTATTAATTTTTTAATTGTTATTAATTATTATTGATAATATTAATAAGAATAATTATTGTTGAAATTAGAATTAATTGTTGTTATTGATTATTATAATTTATTATTTATGATTACTTGTATAATTTAACAGTATTACAGTCTAAAATGGAATAGATTAAACCAAATTGTAGTTGGAAAGGACAAGGCCTAAATGCTTCAACAACAAATTGGAAAAGACAGTAATTAAATCGGAATCTTACAGAAGTATAATCAGCACGATTCTCAGCATAAGCTTTCAGATCGTCCATATCACATGATGGTTCTAGGCCCAATGACGTCCAAAATCCTTCTGGCACTGATAATTTAGTTTCAGCTTCTGTATCAACATAATTTATCTTGGGATCCAGCACACTACAATTTCAAAGAACGCAATGAGAAGAATTTAAGTAAAATTTTACTTCTATGTAAAACAAGAGCTTGCAGCACTCTAACCTCATAGCAAGCTTGTACTCCATCGTTCTAAATTCACGTGCCAGACGTCTACTGAACTTTATCCTGAAAACTGAGGAGATGATAGAAACCAAGCCATAGTCAAGCATTAGAGACAAAGTGTTGGCAATAAGACAAAGGAAAAACAATTATTGAGAAATAGTATGACTAACCTTGGTAGAATGGGCTAAAAAAGCCCCACTCATCAGTTCCACTGACTTCAAGGTCATCGCTGTTCAATGGTTTTAGGACCATACATGTGTGTTCACCAGTTACAGTATTCTATTTAAAGGAGAAAAACACCATAAACTTTATAAGCTATTGAAATTAGCGTAATTGTATTTGACAAGCTGAGGGAATAGAAACGAAACAACAAAAGGTAGGTCTTAACTGGATTCGGGGCAATGAAAAACGGTGCAAATTTATGTTTCCTCCAAAAACGGAAAAGATCCAGAGTAAGCCCATAGGAGACAGCAAGGTAGTGAAGCTTTTCAGGTCGTCGTTCACGAAGATTTACTAGCAAATGTGGAAGATTTGCCCTTGGCTTTATACTTTCTTCAAGTAATGAAACCTGCAAGTGTAGAATAACAGATGCAAATGGAACAAATTAAAATTAATGACAAATAGGACAAGAATTCGATATTGATATAACCATGAGGAAGGTTCTTTTAGTACTGATCAATCCGGTCATAATCTTAATTCCAGTAATTTCTATAATAATTTATAGTGTATATGTAACTACACAAGCCACAATGGATTTTGGACAATGATGTCAACAAGAACAGAAATACTTGAAGCATTCAGTTTGTCATTTAATTGGACACCATCAAAAAAATGGATAATATATCTTGACTTACTGAGTGAACTCGCAAAATTGCTCTTTCTGTTCCATACTTTAGTAGAAAGGGATTTTAGCTTTCACTGTGGTATAGGATTTTAGCTATCACTAGTTGTCCATATCAACTAAACTTGTCTCCGTTAAAAAAAAACAATGCAAATAAATTAACATAGATTACGATGAAATTGTCATTTACGTGGTATTAATGTTGCCCAAAATCACCATATAAAAAAGCTAACAAAAACTGAGGGAAGGCAAATAGGCACCGTTGTCTTTGAATCAAATTAATAAGTTCAGTTAAGGTTTGCATAGTTCTAAATTTACAGGAGAAAATTATGGTTGGAGAAGCCAAAAAAGCTTATTTCAAAATACATAGACCTCAATATAATATTCTTAATTTTTCTTTTTTTTTGAGTGAGAAGTTAGCTAGCTTTTTTTTAATAAACATGTGCGATCCTCATGTTATCACACACATTTAGAATTTGTAGGGAACCAAGTCAGACATCGTTGTTTATATATTTTGAAACAAGATCAATCTGATTTTATTGAAAATGTGAATGTTGTGAGAATAAACCTTTTGTGCAGCCTCTGCAACTCTAACAGGAGGAGTTTCCACATCATTTTCAAATTCTACTTCAGAAATTGGAGTTAACTGACCTTCAAAGTACCTACCAAAAGATGATCATAAATCAGAAAAAAGACAAGCTTCAGTTTGACAATAGCACTAGCAGTACATCACGCACAAACACATCCCCATCCAAACACTAAAGTAAGGTGAAAAGAAAACTCCAAAAGAATAAGAAAAACTTACAAAAAAGAGACTCGCTGTGTAGATAAGCTCAGTAGAACAAGTTCAGTTTTGACAGCCAAAACTTTTGAATGAACTTATTTAAAAAAACTTCTTGTAACACAAGAAACAAAGAAACTAATTTTGATAATACTCATCGTTACTCTAATGCCTTATCATGTCCAAAGGACGCATAATCCCATAGACTTTTACTAGATCAAGGTAGGTAATGAAATCATGTTTAGTACACATGATTAGAGGGAAGCTACATGCATACCTTGTTAAGAGCTCCACTGCAGCAGATCCATATCCAAGCTGCATATTAATACCATAGAAAGTATTACAATCATTTTTAAGATTCATGGAATATTTAGAATAAAAAAATATCAGCTGGAGAAATACCCTCATGGCACTTGGATGGGTGGCAATTCGTACAATGCGAGCACCTGAAAGGCTCGGAAAAACTGTGTCACGGTATAGCTCACAGAATTTCCATGGTATCTGATCCCCAGCAGGTTGATGCCCACCACTTAAACTTTTAATTGCAGACTTTCGAGAAATCTGGCCTTCAAGAGATACCTGTTAATGACAAATGATTTTGTTATGTATGTAGAAGGTTGATATACAGCTTTTTCGAGCCTTTTCATATGAAAAATGTCAACTGTGATTCAAGCCTATTCACATAAAGCTTGATATAGCATTTAGAATGTCCACACTTGCAGAAAATTAGTTAGTAGAGAACAATACAAGATATGACTTGCGCATCTAATCATGTATACTTTACTAAAGCAAACAACTAAACTGGATTATATATATTCAAATGATATCAACTTCAAAAAAACCTTTCATGATTGCAAAAAAATATAAAGTCATCATGATTCATGACATTGATAATCTCAAATAACAAAAAGAGAAGAAATCCTCTCAGTAAAGAAATGCATGGACAAAACTAAGAAAGAACGTTCAGGCATAAGTTAATTTACTCAAAAAATTTTAGGAACAAAACCATTGAATTTTATGCAAAAAGACAGGCTGGAGACAGCTGGAATTTGAACTAGCAAGCAGATCTAGATGGAAAAGAATGCAAAACCTTCAAGGACATTTGAACAAGTAGTTAGTGACAATTTAATGTTCAAGCTAGAAACAACCATTTGATTAAATCATAAACAGTTGTTCGACGCAGCATTTGCTTACTTCAAACTTTCATAATATGAGATTCATGCATACAAGAATAGCAGGTAATAAAACACAATAAAAACAAAAGCCAATCAAACATATTATACGGTGAATGGAAATTAAGTCCTGTGTGAGAGATATTTGCATGATAAATTTTAATTTGACATTTCATAGATAGGTCGATATCATTTAGAGAATCACATACATGAATTCGATGCACATTTACAGGAAATATGTTTTAAATCATTTACCTGAATGACACATAAAATGTCAGGAAGTTGATTTTTTGATTCATCAACAGGGCCTACACATGCAGGGTTAACAAATAATTTGTTTTTCTCCACACTCAATAACTATACAAAAAACAGGTGAAAGAAAAAGTGCATACCAAGTAATACAAACAAATGGTGAGCTGGAGCATCAGCCATTAGTTGCAAGTCATTAGGAGAATTTTTATAGTGAGATGAAACATACAATGCCATCATTCGCTGCAAATTTAGTGTGATGAGAATTAATTAAGCAATTTATAGAAGAATATTAAAAAAATAGAGAGGCAGTAAAATGTTCTCACAGTAATTTTACCTGCAAAAATAACTCGCTGTCTTTGTGGTAGGAGAAAAGTGTGTCACGGTTAACATAATATAGATCACACTCAGCAGGTGGAGGCAATCTAAGTTTAGAAGAAGACAAGAAATTAATATTAGAGAAAATCAGAAAGGCCCTTATGAAGATGGAGGCACTCCCCTGATGAGTTAGTGCTAACCTGCTGATGTTAGGTATGTAATTTGAAGCATCCAAGCAAAGCAAACCATTAAGCCAAGATTCAATTGGATCACCAGAGGAATATCGGATTGACTCACTTAGCTCAATCTTTTTGAAAAGGCGACCTGTGGAATAAAGAATTCTGGAAAGTCAAGACTCAAGACAGAATCTAATCATTCATAAAAGCTCAGAAGATAAAAGAACACAAATCGCCAACATTAACTGTCATTTTGGATAGGCCATAAGCTAGAACTAGAAGTGTACAATATTTAATCAGCTTCCCAACACACATCAGTCAGATGGTTGTGAAATAAGGTCTGAGCATATAGAAAAATTCTGGCCTAATGATCTCATCTATAAAAAACATTAGACAACTTTCAAAATTCTGGCCTACGATTATCTTTGATTATTTTCCTGTCATCGACTACAACACATATTCCATGGGAGGGAAAATCTACCTGGATAAAACATCCCTTACACAGAATCCATGGGGCTGGTATGTATAAAAACTAACAAAAATGTCTAAACTTGTATCCACACCACCATCAACTGAAATCAATTGTAATATGGACAGATAAAACAATTATGCAGTCATGCATAACAAAAATTTCTACACTTCCATATACTAACTTACGCAGTTATGCATATAACTAAATCAACTGTATTATGGACGGATAAAAAAGTAAATGCCAAACAGGAGAATCAGACAGATTTAAGCAAGTTAGCTTAGTCGGTATTCCTAAAAGAAAAAAATAAGATACCATTTTGTGTTGAAATAAAGCCAAGCTAATCAACCAAAATGCTGATATTTCATGAGTGGATACGGTGGAGCATCATTAGCCACAAACAATGTTAGTCCACATATAGTAATCAGCATTTGCACAAAACAGGGTACAACAAGGTAAAACCGTAGAAGGAAAACGGAATTAAGAACACCAAAATAAAATTTAAAAAAACTCGCCCAAAGGTGAGGACAGAAGGGACAAGTTGGAATCTTGTTTTTCTGCAAGATCACTTAGAGAGACTAAGTCAATTAAGACCAGACACACTACAAGTTTACAACATGCTACTGGAGAATTGGGCCACATGTAGATTTCAAAATACTTTACAAGAAGAAGTTTCAAGGAAGCTGAATAGCAAATGCACTCTAAAAGTATATTAAAAGGAAAACTGAGACTAAAAGAACCCTGTTCCTTCGATCATGTAAACTTATCAAATATGTTTTCTGTATTTACCCTGGGAATAGTGCCCAACACTCAATGACAAACACCAGCCTTTTTCTGTTATTTCAGCATGTATGTGCTGTTCAGATTCATTTCTTATAACTCTTAGCTTGCAAATTTATTTTGAATTGGGACAAAGGATGAGGTCAAAATGCCTGCAGACGTCCAGCACATAACCATTTAACATTTTGGAGTGTGCAATTTCACCTTATCATTCTGTTCCAGCTAAACCACTTTTCCAATGAATTCCAACAAATTAAATTCAGTCAATAATTTTGGACTCAGACATATTTATTGATGAATTCCCTTAAAAAAAGGGCATCGACGACTAGTATTATTGCATTTGCATAACCCCTAAAAAACATTAAAAAGAGTATAACAGCACTTCCCGAAATACTCCAGGATTTGTTTATTTTATTGTAATTTTTTATTCTCTTTACTGTTTGCAATTTTGATCTTGGTTTTAAAATCTACAATATGTTAACAGCTTCGAAACAAAAATCAGATTGTTTATGTACTTTATAAAAAAATGTACATCTTTCATGTACTCTGTCAAAAATTCTTCATTGAAAAAGAATGCCAAAATATCTTATTGGCTTCGTCAAACAATATTCCTCAGACATAGGAGCATTAAGTTGTTTGTGGACATTTGTTGGTGAAATATGATCCTAGGTAGCATGAAACTCCTAAACACCGGAGTTTCCACGTTTCATTTCTGTTTCAATTTAAACTGGTAAGAGACGTTCCAGGCAGTTTCCATAAATAATAAAAGTTGGCAACTCGTTTCCTAATGATCAAGGAAACCATTTCCCACAAATTATCCTCAAATCTATTGACTACCACTCTTAATAACAAAAATTTCATTTCAACTCATATCTTGAATAATAATTTGCACCTTTTCATGATTTTCTGTAGGCAGACTTATTTACTTGTTGTGTCGTTGTTCTATTTTCTTAAAGAACAAATGATATGGATACATATTTTTAATTTTTATAATAAACCCCCTATTTTAATTATTTACATGTTTCTCCGCAGTTTCCAAACCTATTTTTAGAAGTGACAATTCCCAATGTCCGATTCCAATTCCGTGCTACCTAGGTCTGATTGAAGGAATTTAGCATGCCAACAAATTTAATTAAGAAACATCACAAATGTGTATCCTAACATTTATCACTAAATGCTGATCAAAGAACCACGGGCTAAGAAAATTGATAGCAGCATCACAAGGTTTCTAACATATTATACACTCCTATAACTATCAAAGCAATACCAGTCATGGTAAAATGTACCAGAGAGAGAGCCCTCAGCATTCTTGGAGGCCATTTGGCTTTGTTCTTCCAGTTGTTGCAGAAGTTTCAGTGACAAAGACCGGCCAGTACCCTCGTAGCTTTAAATGAGAAGACATGATATAAAACAATACACATAAGATGTTAAGTTCAACAACACTTCAGTGATTTAGCTAGTGGCATGCAGGAGTTTTTGGAAATTATTAGAAACAAGATATCAGAAAGGAGGGTTTTATAGAAAAATTGTTTAAAATAAGATACCCATTCACAGTAGATGAAAGGAAGACTAAATATGGACCAAAAAGGGACTTCACAATTGTTGATGGAATGGCAGCAGCTTCATCAATAACCAGAAGTTCCACTTGGGAGAGCTTTGCATCTTCATGTGGCTGAATATACTGAAAATAAGAATAAGAAAATGGACCAGAACAGGTGAGTGATGCATAACATTCATTAGCCAAAAAGACACCGGAGACGAAATAAATAGATTTCAATGAAACTTTCATCTATGTCTCCTTACCTGAATTGTCTGTCTATGCTGTTTGTGGATTTCGATCCGCACAATAGCATTTTTGAACTCAAGTTTTTCACTTCTCTTAACATCATAATCAAGATGTTCCTGCAAACAAAGGATGCGGAAATAAGCTCAGGATACTGCATGAGAAAAAACTCTTACACAAATCTTAGTTTAATTGTAACAGATCAGATAAGAATGGTATCATTAAACGTGCGTGCGTGTGCGTGCGTGTGCGTGTGTGTGTGTGTGTGTCAGCTCAGACGTGTGTGTGTGTGTGTGTCAATTAGAAAGACTCCGACCATCAGCTCAGACATGAAACAGCATAAGACTATTTTATAGGAAAATATGTAAGGCTTAATGTATCAATTGAAGAAGCCATATCTCATCAACTCCTCCCAGCAAGAGCTCACATTATCTTTAAATTTCATAACAATTGTCTAATATCAAGAATAATGACAACATGGAAGCAGACAGCGGGAATGTTTTTTCATATCGTCAAAAATTAACAATTTAAATCTTACAATTGAAACACGCAATCATAAAGTATAAATGGAGCAAAGGGAAAATTTGAGATAATATAACTAAGCTGCTTTACTATAATAAGCACACACACCATTCCATGAAAAAATGAAGGAAAAAGTACCTTATATTCAAGTTCGTCAAAACCTTTGCAGATGAACCGAAACAGAGTTTTCAAGTTTTCAGGGCTAGGAGCAGTAACATATACATTTGAGTACCTAGAAAGAGAAGATTTTTCATTAGAACTACAAAGGTCAGCATGGCAAGTGACCAGAGATCCGTATACACTAAAATGATTGCATGCAATACTTGAAAGTTTAAATTAAGTTTATCATCTTACCCGGCTGCAATAGCCCCAGCAACTGCTAATCCAAGAGCAGCAGATTTCCCACGGCCACGGGCAGCAAGTAGAGCAATTGTGCTACGTAGTGTCTTATCCAAAATTGCATCAAGAAATGTAATAACAGCTTTTCCCTAGTTAGAGAAAAAACCATGTATAAGCCATAAAAAGGTCTAAAACTGTAGAGCCTTTCAAGAATTATGTACCTGATCTAATGTGCAACACCTTTTTATCAAAGGACCAACAGGAAAATCATCATTTAGTTGTTCTTTCAGATTCTTCAGGTCTCTATCTGCTTCTGAAAGACCTTCAGAATCCTGCGAAAACCAGAAGTAAAATTTAAAAAAATTTAGAATGCTTATGGAATAATTACTTGCAATAAATAAATAACAATTTGTCACTAGAGACGTTATATCAAATATAAACCTTATTTGGAAGCATTAGCCATGAAAGTGCAAATACACCGTAATGCACTTATCATATTAGTAATACAGCATTGAGAACATTCTGAAACATATTCAAACCAATAAATTCAAAAGATACAGTAACCTCTTTAACTGGAACTGAGGTGATTGACCGTATATGAGATGAAATGGGCAAAATATTCAGCTCATCATCCATGACCACACATGCTTTGCATGATGCAAGTGATAATAAGAAGCGTTCATTAAAGCGCCCAGCAGCCTCAAGATGGGATTCGGTACGGAATCTTTCGTGCACATCCTGAAACAAGGAATCCTCCAATAAGTGTTAAAAGTTTGATGAAGGGATAATCTCATAGACCCTCTTAACGTGCATGGTCAAAGTGGACCCAGAAATCAATTAATACATTGTCACTCGAAAATCAATATGACTAGGCCTAATTACTTTTCTGCCATTGTGTAAAGAAGGCTATTTATTCAAACTCAACAATGGAACTCTAATTCAATGGTTCAAAATATCCTAAATAAAGATTAGAGGCTTTAGCTTTGTTATTTGGTTCTATAATTGAGTTATTTTTCATTTTCAAAGTATCTATGATAACTTTGGTTAAGGTTAGGTATATTTATTTGTTATATTTCATTGGTTGGCATCTCACCTCACTCAGATGAGCGCCTACTTTGGGCTTGTAGCCTCTCACACCTTGGCCAGTGGGGGAAAGTAGCACCTCAAGGGCACCAAGCTTTCTAATAGAACTACTACTCACAGTTTACTTTTTCGATGCATGGAGCCTTACTCAATACATGTACAGTTGTAAAATTATTCCAATCACTAAATTCACATAGCTTGATGACCCAAAAAAAGAATTCACTCATTGGGATTCTACAAATGTGAATATATGATATATCACTCATAAGAATCCAATATGTAAATAATCCAGTAACTAATTTAGTGAATATCAGGCAGAGCCTGGCCAATGCATACCAGACCATTTTTATTTATTATTAAATCAAGGACCGGTCAAACAATGTCTCTTACAGTCTTACCAAAATAATAAATCCACTTCCAATTCTCAAATTGTTTTGGTAACATTAATTAGGAAATATTAGAAAAAGAAATGAATCAATGCATATGTTTTCAAACCGCAGAGCAGCGGTAACAAACAAAAATAGAAAATATCACTAAGAAAAGTAAATTGCAAGAAACAGAAATCATAATTGTATAAAAAGGTTAAAAAGGGCACCCTGGTGCATGAAGCATCCCACATTCTTGCAGGGTCCTAGGAATTCCTGTACCCAAGGGGTTAATTGTAAGGAAGCTAGCCTGACGCACATGTCATATTTCACGATTCGAGCCCATGACATATTCATGACACATAGACAACTCTACCATTGCTCCAACACTCCCCTTTGAAACTATAAATTAAGTTATTGAATCATAATTCGTGAAACCTCATGGTCGTTCTTATAGTAATAGGAAAGTGAAGTTATACCATGACCATTGTGCAAAGACTGGTCAGTGAGGAAAGAGAACGTAGAAGCAAGATAATCAGTCCACCTCCTTGTACTGTCTCTATAGTTCTAGCCAAGAGATTTGGGGTTAAAGCCTCAAAATCCTGACAAATAAAATGCGTTAACAGTTCAATCAAAATTAGTATTGCAACCACCTAGAAACCGCAACAAATACTTATATTTACCATTCACGTATAGAAAAGGTAGCCAATTCAGGTAAAAATACCTGCAATATGCACATTCCAAAAGTATTTCCAAGTATTTTTTCAGAATCCTTGTACAAGCAATATGTTAATCCTGCGGTTTCAAGAAAAAGTGAAAAAGGATCAACTTTTTCAGGATCCAACAGTCCCCTCTGCATTAGCTTTTTGACCTGCTTTACTCTCTTCTTCTTGTGGCTGCAAAGTCATAATCAGCAAAAACGCCATTTCCAATTACAACTAAATTCCAATATCATAACCATAACATTGAGAGCATCACTATAACTCAAACTTCTAAGTTCTACCAATCAAAAGAAATTAACAAAATTCAGCTGAAAATAATAGAAAATAAAAACAAAAAATGAGGAAATTTAAACCTGCTAAGTTCAAGTTTGTCTTTGTAGCACCACAAGACGGATGAACTGGACTGGTATCCTGCCTTGCCTTTCATGTAATGAAGATTAACAATCTGCACAAACGAAAATACCAAATTAAAATTTAACATTAACAAATTTAAAAACAGAAATCAAGCAGCAGTTGGCTGGCTTCAAATTGGTAGTACAAGCGTGCCTGGTCGCGTGATTTGTCGCCGATAATGACAAACATAGAACGGTGGCGTTGTTTGACGCCATTTTCAATGAGAGTTCTGATGCGCTCATCCACCTTCTTTCTCATATTTCCAACTGTATGCTAGAGGGAGTTTCAAATTGAATTTCTTTGTTTAGGGTCTATGGGAGGTTTTGTAAAGACGGATCTTAAATTAAGACAAATGGGCAGGAAGGCGGATTTTCTCTCTGAACCCTAATAAATATCGTTTTATAATTGGAACGGTTATTTATCAACTCACTCCAAGTCTAACGAAAAAGTTTAAATGTTTTCTATTATTCTGTTTGAAAAACTTCCCACTTAAAAAGTTATATATAATTTTCTGTTTTCCTGTAATTTTTTTTGGAAACATATATTATGAGTTAAAAAGTGCTACAAGGAAACGTTGCTAACGATGCTTGGTACAATAAGTTGTTTGTAACTAGGGATGTTAACGGGTCGGGTTCGGTGCGGGTAGTATAACCCTCATTCCGCATCCAATACTTTCGGATGCGGGTTCGGGGATTTCCATTTAATGTTTTGGGGGGTTTTTCCACACCCATTCCGTACCCGCGCAAGTATTTACGGGTATCGGGTAATCCCCACCCAACAATAAAATTCCAAGTAATGGAATTTAATAAATACAATATCGTTCATTTTCATATTAAAATGGTAAACCGTAAGTAGTGAAAAATATCATTTAAAATAATATTTCAAGCACCCATTAACCAGGGAATAAATAACATAGTTGATATTTTTCTTATAATATATATATATATATATATATATATATATATAATACCGGGTATTTTCACGGGGGTCTATTCGGATGCGGATTGGGGATCCCCACGGGGCGGGTATAGCTCCACCAAAATCCGCCCACTTTTCCAATCGGGTGGTATAATTTTCCCCATTTCCATTCCCGAGGGTGAAAATTTTCGGGTTTTCCCCCAAACCCATCGATTCGGATACCGCGGGTTTCGGATAATCTCCGCTCCATGGACATCCCTATTTGTAACTAAGCAGTGACAGAGTCAGGATACAGATTGTGAGGGACACGTTTTCATATAGATTGAGGTAGATGGCAATAGATCAATGACGCTAACGGTTGTGGATTGTAAACAAAAAGGAATAATAATCCTAAGTTCGTAACAACTATGATACGATAATACCAAAATGTATTAAATTAAAACAGCTATTTGATATATGTAATAACCACATAAAACTAATGAAATATTTCCCATCAACTATTGAAATTTTTGTTGTGGGATTGCTACAAGTAAAATTTTAACTTAGAAACAATAAAAAACGAGATGTTAACATCCCAACAATACAACGACAACAGAAAAAAAGTGCTATTATTTTTGGTAATGAAAGAAAGAACTCCTAATATAACGACTAAAAAAGTGAAATTGAAAAAATTACTTGGAGATAAATTAGCCACGTGAACTTAGAATGAAAAAATTAGTCAGTCCGAAATTAGTTATTTTACTGAAGAATAAGCACCTAGAATTTAGTTATAAGAGCATTAGTAGAATACTTTGTTTTTTCATGATAATTTTTGCTATATTTGAAAAAAAAAAAAGAAATAATAGAAAGAAGTGTGTTGCGTCATATCTCAGACCTGTCAAGTTTTACTTTTACTGTGATAAAAATGCATGATTAATTAGACCAAATACATTTTAAATTAATATTTGAACAAAAAACTAGTCACATTCTTCTTCCTTTAACCTTAAACTATCAATAATTGCATTTTCAAGAATTAAGCTTGGTGGGCCACCAGTTCAATCAAAGCCATTTCCAGTGGAGGGACGGGGAAGGATTCCGGTGGTAGGTGGGGGCACGTGCCCAATCACCCCACCCTCCCTCTGCCATTGTGAATAAAATTATAGCCTCGATTTATAAACGAGTTAAGGTTGAACAGAGTAATGCTCAACTTGAAACTTGTGAGAAAGTTCCATTGGAAGTTTGTAGAAAATTCATGAATTGCATCAATAAATCTTGTACATGAGCTCGTGTTTTACATGTTAAGAATAAATTTATAATTTTAACTAAATAATTACTTTGTAATTTAAATATATAATATTTACCATTTTTTTCCCATCTAGTTCATCAAAGCCGTAAGAATTTTTTATGTTCACATGGTTCAAACTCGATATCTTACTTAAGTGATACCAATATGCTTGCTACTTAAATCTCTCATTGGTATAATATTTACCATTTTGATTCTAAATAATTATCATTTTTATTTTGTAAGTAGTTTGTTAGCTTTAAATTCTTTAAAAAATACACAAGAATGTCAAGTTTTAGATAAATATTTACTATCTCACTTTCCAAGGAAAAACAGTAACATTATTGTACTTTTTAACTTTTCATTTATCATTCTTACATTTCATTTATCCCGTGTGATTCCTCCTTTAAAAAATTTTATCTCCCAAACTGTTAATTATTTCGAGATGCGATTTTGGAGTTTTTTTGTTTCTATGTTTCTCTTCGAAACAAGATCCATGATGATATATTTTTTTTCCAATTTTTCTAGTTTTCTTATCGTTGATTGCATTTTTTGGGTATCTTGTAGTTTTCTTATAGTTAATTCAAATAAACATAATATTGCAATACCATGATTTTATTATAATTTATTTATAGTATATCTAATTGATGTAATCATATTATATTTATGTGTGTTTTGATTTATTTTTTATATAACAATATCACTTTTTATAGTTGTCTTATAGTTATCTCATAGTTATTTTTAATATAAAAAAATCCATATTATACATATCTTTTAGTTATTTTGTAGTTATCTTACAGTTAATTCAAAATGATGTAATATTATTATATTTTTGCTATAGTTTACTTATAATATGTCTAATTGATATAATTTTGTTATATTTATAAGTTTTCAATTAAGTGTGTGTTTTAAACATGTGACAACTATAAAAGAACTACAAAACAAATTTATATTATAATAAAAGTTTGAAAAAAGTATGGCATCATGGATCTTCTTTTGAAGGAAAACATAAAAATGAAGAATATTACGACATAGATGACCTGTCGCAACAACAAAAAAATGTTGCCTAAAGTGCCAAAAGTATTGCAAAAGCACTTGTCGCAACACTTTTTTTGTGAAAAAAGTCGTTGGTGATGCTTCTCTTGTGAAAAGTCATTTTCCCAACACATTTTTTTTCTCGCGACACTAAGAATTGTGTTGCGACAGGTGACTTTTAGCAACACTTTTTTAGTACTTGCAACGCCTTCTGTTGTGTTGCAAAAAATACCTGTCACCATCAACGTTAACGTCCGTTAATTTTTTTGTAACACTTTTGTTGTTTTTTCGCAACATTTTTTTATAACACTTTTAGCATATTTGCAACAACATGTCCAGTTTTTGCAACATTTTATTAAAAACACTTATTTTGCATTTGAAACACTTTTTGCGGTTATTGCAACACATTTGTAAAACACTTAATTGATGCCATAATTCAAAAAAATTTAAATTCATTTTTTATATAATGCATAATATTCAATTGTATATAAATTTAAACGAGAACTAAAAAATACATAATATTATAGAAATTAAAAATAACGCTACTAAAGGTGTATAGTGTTTTCAAAAGATTCTCAGAGCGATCTTCACACACATCTGAAGTTTAAACCACTGGCAATGTGTGTGAAGCATTGCTCTCATCATCTTCATAAGCAGATCACAACCTACATTATAGAAGAACAAAAGAAGAATGTTATTGCTTAGTTCCTCTTCAGCAGAGTCAACATATACTAATAAGTATGAAGCATGGGTAATTAAATTAGATACTATATCTTGGATCCAACTTAGGTCAATAGGAAATTTTTATCACCATGATTTATTACTGCAATGCATCAAATCAAGAGTAAATAGAAAAAAAATTAAGCATACTTTTCAGGAGCAGTTGAAAATAGCTCATCAAGCTCAGCATGTCTTAGGGCTCCATGCTAGTAAAGGTTAGGATCACAGTATTAGGACAAATAAAAGGCGATAAGATAGATTAAATCAAATAAAAATATAACCTGGTATTGGCTTATTTAACTTAAGCGTCCACAAAAAAAAAATTCATACATTATCGATGTTATTTAATCTGAAAATTCCACGAAGAAACTCCACTGCTTCAGAGGTCAACTCTATAATCTACATGATGACATTAAAGATGTAATAAGTAGCCGTTGGAAGAAGAGATTGGCATTAAAAACCCTCACTTTTCATCACAACTGACATTATGTTATGCATACGTTGATAAATAGAGTAACAAGATTCGTATATTTCATTAAGGTAAATTATTAGAAACCGTAATAATTGATTCAACACAAATCTCAAATCATCCATCTAGTAAAAACAAAATAAAAGGCAAGTCATAGTTACATTTTGAATCAATTGTAGCACTCAAAGTAATATATATGT